>JASDQU010194363.1:0-19804 GCA_032191745.1 Picea mariana | reverse complement strand
AGTTTAGACTTACTCTGTTTTGTTAAGGATAGCTAGCTTGTGGTCTGGTTAAAGGAAGCTTCCAGTACTTGTAGGGTAAAATAAGACATTTACTAGTTTCATCTTTGGTAGATTTAGAACTGCTTGATACTTAGATTAAATAAGAAGTTTCTAAAATGTTTTCTCTTTTATGGTTCAGATAGATATTTTGATGATTAGATGTTTAAAATAGGGGTAGATATCCTTGGGTGATTTCTTTAGATTAGGAATAGAAATACATTTGCTTAATGCAGAACTATTTCCATTTGATTAAATAGATAAGATATGATTAGTTTTAAGATAATCATTAGGATTTAGTTTATAAGAGTAAGTTTATGTTTTCTTCTCAGAATAACTTTTAAGTAGGAGTTAGAATCTTACCAGCACATATAGTGTAGTAGCTCTAATTTCACTTACTCTAATTTGACAATTTAGTGTGTTCAGGTAATTAAAATCTTTAATACAACAGCCTGACATTTTTGGAGTCGTTGTCGGGGCGTTTTTTAGAAGGTAAGTTAGATAATTGTTTTGGTTATTTTCTTAAAATGTATTTGGTTTGGTGTGGTATGTTAGCAGGTTGACAAAAGAGGAGCTGTGAAACAAAGGGTGAGAACCGACACATCTGTTATAACAGGTTCCTCTGAAACTCAATCTTAGTTTTTCTTTTATCTAGTATGTTTTCATGAGAAATAGAGATCATAGAGGTAGATTTAGGGGAAACTCAAAACAACAAAAAGAAGAAATCTCCACCCAAAAAGCAATAGAAACTGAGACTGGAACTCTGGTTGAGGAAACCATAGAGCAAAACATAGAACCAGGAAACACCACATACCAACAAATTCAAATTCATGGTGATCCAAACTCGGTTGACACAGTTAATCTAGAAGAAGTGCAAGCTATTTTCAGGAACCCTGACACTATAGTTTCACAAATAAAAACTACAACTATTGAATCAAAGGTAATAGGGCCCTCAAAAGAACCAATAGGAGATAGTAATTTTGTCAAAAAGAATCCAGAGAGGTGGGATTTCACACCCTCACCAAAAAAAGATCAGATTGCATATACAATTTTTGGTAATCCTTTTAACATGGCAGAAAGAGGGAGAGAATTGGATAGAAGAGAAAGAGGAGAAATTCATGTTGAAAATGAAGAATAAGAACAAGTAGAGACTGAGCTAAGACCAAAAACCACCTTTGGGTTTCCTATTTTGGATTTAGTCCAGAATGTCAATATGAAAAATATCCCACCTTCAACACTACCAACCTTTTATAGGAAAAGTAGTGAAGACCCAAATGTCTTTCTTTTTGAGTTTGATATCCTGTGCAGGAGTTATAACTATCTTTAGGATGCACATAAGATGAAGTTGTTTCTTGCTACCCTAAAATATTCTGCATTACATTGGTTCATGAGTTTAGGAGAGTACAACATTGGATCTTGGGAAGATATGAAGGCAAAATTTTTAAAGAAGTAACAAGACTATTGTAGATCCAAGGATTCTCGAAATGATATTTTTAAAATGTAACAACAAGATGAAGAGATCCTTGAATATTTCTTAGAAAGATTTACATATACTCTTCAAAAATCCAAATATAATGATCTCCAAGATGAAGCAATCAAGAAT
Source organism: Picea mariana (assembly GCA_032191745.1). Lineage (NCBI taxonomy): Eukaryota > Viridiplantae > Streptophyta > Pinopsida > Pinales > Pinaceae > Picea > Picea mariana. Next base: position 18,165 of record JASDQU010194363.1, on the reverse strand, counting down.
CTTTTCTTAAAAGGGGTTTTAGATGAATACATTGGCACTCTCAAATTAATGTCTTTAGGAGACATTTATCAAAAAGACTTTGAAGCACTCAGTGAACTATGTAGAACTTACTCGAGAAGTAGGGGGGAAACTAAAAAAAGTGTGAGAGAAACTGTCAACAAAAACACCAAAGTACCCACATTTGGTGGAGTTACTAGAATTGAATTGGGAAACCTCTTGGAAAATTTTAAAACAAGCATTTTAGGAACGATTGGCTCTCAGTTAGACACTCTGAAGATTAAGAAAAAGAAGGAAGAGGAAAACCCTGCATTAAGCATATTCTGCCCAAAATGCAGAAAAAGGCATCCTTTACGAGAATGTCCTTTGGACAATGTTTCTATATGTGCAATATGTACTAAAAAACATAAAACAGAATATTTTCGATCCTTACTAGGATTGCAAGCTATATTCAAGGGAGGGGAAGCTCCAGGGAATCTATCTGCACCTAAGAGGCCTTGGCAACCTAGGAACTTGAATATGTATCAAGAACCATCCCCACAACCTTCTGGCTACTATCCACCCTTCTCTCAACAACAAAAACATCCATGGAACTGGCCAAATTGTCCTTCGTAAAATGTCCCTGCTCAAACTTGGTACCAGGTATGGAGAGAACATAATTATGGAAATAACCAACAGTAGCATGCGGTACCAATTCCCTATAATCCATGTACTCAATACCCTCCAAATATGCATCAACTATTTCCTGGATTTACTCCACCTCCTTTACCACCTATTCAACAAACTCCTCAGTAGCCTCAGAATCCACCTCGTCCCACCATATTACCCTCTCAACCCATTCCAAATCCTAACAACAGACCACCTATGCCACTCCATAGTGATGATTTTCAAAACTACCCAACTTACACCATAAACCCCATTTCCATACAAGAAATACAGTTAAGATCTAGGAAAACTTTAAATAAGACTCAACCTGTAACAAAAACAACACCAAAGTTAATTATCCAAGAACATGAAGAAGAACCTGTGGATGATTTATCAAACGGGGAATATTTGAAAGATGTCATCATTCCAAAGAATAAAGTATCTGAATCACATCATAACATACAAACTCAGGTTCCCTGAACACCTCCTTTTCCTGAGAGGTTGCTCATTGAAAAACCAATTGTTCAATCTGAGTTTGACATCATGAATGAACTAAAAAATGTCTGTGTTAAGATTCCATTGTTACAAGCGATCATAGATGTTCCAATCTATGCTAAGACCATTAAATAAATATGCATTAAGAAACCAGGTCGGAAACAGAAAGATCCACCCACGATACACCTAGTAGGCTAGTCATCGAATTGTATTTCTCAAGATCCTAAAATTGTGAAGTATGCCAACCCCGGGAACCCAATAGTTTCAGTTACTATCAACAATGTTTCTATTGGTAACACTTTAGTCGACTTGGGTGCAGCCATTAATATAATGACTATCAATACAATTGAATTATTGCAACTAAGTCAATTCCTTCTCCCTACCCCTACAGTTCTTGAACTTGCTAACAGAAAAACTATAAAACCTGCTGGGGTCCTCAATGACATTCTTGTTACATTAGCTTCATGGGAATATCCTGTCGACTTCATGATTATTCATTCAAAGGATCCCACGAAAGGCCATCCAATCATTTTAGGGAGACCTTGGTTGGCTATGGCTAATGCTTTCATAGGATGTCATGGTGGGGATATGTTCATCTCAAATGGAATTTCTTCACAGAAGCTTAATCTTTTTCCACCTGCTTAACCGGTTACAGAAGAATTATGGTGGCTAAAATGTCCCTATCATGAGAATGATGAGGAAGAATATTTATTCTCTGTTGATGAATTTCATGCGCTATAAGAACCAACAGAGGATGATATTTTAAGACAATTTATTTCTGTGACAGAAAATGTCGAGTTTCCACAAACATATTTTCAATACGATCAAATTTTCAGAGAGGAATTTCAAGAATGAAGTGAGTCATTTTTCTCATTTTCACCATCTATGGTCTTCACTATTGATGAGAATTCGGGGTCATATACCATTCCAGTAGAACTTATCCCCGACAAGTGTCTATACATCAATTCTGAATTAAGTCTCAGCCAATAGGAACAGTTAACAAATCTTTTGAAAGAACAGTCAGGGGCATTTGCATGGGTGTACATTGATACGAGAGGATTGCATATTGACACCTATATTCACCACATATATATCCAACCAGAGATAACCCCAATAAGAAAACCACAAAGGCGTATGAATCCAATCCTAAAAGATTTTGTGAAAGAAGAGTTACATAAATTATTAAACGTAGGATTCATTTATCCAATTTCTGACAGCAAGTGGGTTTCACCTCTTGTTGTGGTACCTAAGAAAATGAAAAGGAAATGGAGAATGTGTGTAGACTTTAGGGAGTTGAACAAGGAAACCCTGAAGGACTACTTTCCCTTGCCTTTTATAGACCAGGTCTTGGATACCTTGGTTGGAAAAATATACTTTTCCTTTCTCGATGGATATAGTGGATACAATTAGATTCAAATTTCTCCTGAAGACCAAGACAAAACAACATTTACATGTCCTTGGGGCACTTATGCTTATAAAGTGCTACCTTTTGGACTATGCAATGCTCCTGCTACATTTCAGAGAGAAGTCCTTGGGATTTTTGCTAACTTAATGCATGATTGTGTGGAAGTGTACATGGACGATTTTACTGTTTATGGTAATACTTTCGAAGAAGCCTTAAGTAATATTGAGAAAGTCTTGATTTGCTGTCAGGAATCAAATTTATCCCTTAGTCATGAAAAATGTAAAATGCTATTAACTAAGGGAATAGTGTTGGGTCATCATTTGTTTGCAGAAGGAATTAAAGTTGATCCAGCTAAAATTGAAGTGATAGTTAAACTTTCCTCTCCGAAAACCCAAAAAGATGTGCGAAGTTTTTTGGGACATGTTGGATATTATCGTCGATTTATTGAAAACTTTACAAAGATAGCCAACCCCATGTTTAAACTGTTAGAAAGGATGCGGAATTTTGTTGGGATAACAGTTGTCAGAATGCTTTTGAGAATTTGAAAGCAAAATTGTCCATGGCACCTATTCTAAGAGGACCAAATTGGTCTCTTCCTTTCCATATTTCAACTAATGCCTTAGACACTGCTTTAGGAGGAGTGCTTGGACAAAAAGAAAACCAAAAAAGCTATGCAATTTACTTTACCAACAAAAACCCTACCCCTCCTGAATTGAACTACACTATAACATAGAAGGAATTTTTGGCTGTAGTTCATGCCATTAACAAATTCCTTCATTACATCACTGGATATGATGTTTTTGTACATACCGACCATTCTGCTATTAGATTTTTGATGAAAAAACCAGTTACTACTGGAAGAATCACACGATGGCTTTTGCTACTTCAAGAATTTAACATCACTATAGTTGATCGGCCAGGAAAAGAAAATGTAGTTGTGGATTTTCTTTCTCGTATTCCTCAAGACAATACTGACATTCCAGTGAATGATAATTTCCTTGATGAACATCTATTTGCAGTAGTTGTTAAAACCCCTTGGTTTGCAGATACGACAAATTACTTAGCTATAGGGAGACTGCCAGCTCATTTGCCATCACCACAAAATAAAATAATTGTCCAGCAAAGTGCTTATTACTCTTGGGTAGGAAGTGATATTTTCTATACAAGTCCTGATATGATCATTAGGAGATGTGTTCGGGAAGATGATATTCCCGATATCCTTTAGGCCTATCATGATGGGCCATGTGGAGGACATTTCTATGATAAGAGAATGACATATAAAGTCTTACAATCAGGATATTATTGGCCGACATTGTTTAAGGATGTAACAAAATATGTAAGAAGCTGTGATAGTTGTCAGAGGATGGGAAGACCTACCGTAGACGACAAGATGCCCTTACAACCACAGGTTGTGATTGAACCATTTGATAAATGGGCACTTGATTTTGTAGGACCAATTTCCCCAATGTCGATGAAGAAGAAGTACATCTTGGTTTGTACAGATTTTGTAACCAAGTGGGTAGAGGAAAAATCCTTATATCAAGCAACTGAGAAATCAGTGGTTGAATTTATTTATGAAGATATCTTTACCCGCTTTGGTGTTCCACGAGAGATTGTTATTGATCAAGGTGCTCAATTCACTTCTAAGTTGATGAAGGAACTCACAGATAAACATGGGATAAAACACTGTAAGTCTTCCCCATACCATCCACAAGCCAATGGGCAAGTGGAATCCACAAATAAAGTTCTAGAAGCTATTCTAACCAAGACAATACATTTACATCTCAAAGATTTGGCAGATAGACTTCCAGAGGCTTTATGGGCATATCGGACTACGTGGAGAAATACCGCTGGTCATACCCCTTATGAATTGGTATTTGGCAAGAAAATTATACTTTCCATAGAATTTCAGATTCATACCTTCCGCATAACAGTAGAGTTGGGTTTGAATTTGGATGAGGCACATAAAAAGAGAGTTATGCAATTAAATGAATTGGGAGAAATTAGGCAATATGCTCTTCAAAGAACTATCCTTGTACAAAATCAACGTAGCAAATGGCATGATAAATACATTAAGAAAAAGCATTTTCAACCAGGGGATTGGGCATTGCTCTTTGATTCCAAATATAAAACTTTCAAAGGAAAACTTACGACAAGATGGTTGGGACCTTATGAAGTGGAAATTGCTTTTGATAATGGATTTGTTAGAATCAAGACCATAGATGACTCTCAAAATTCCTTTGTAGTAAATGGACATCGATTAAAAGTGTATAACAAACCCTTGTCAAGAGATGATTTTCTACAGGAAATTTCTAAACAACTAAAAATAAATATAGTAGGAGAAGAGTCTTATCCTCCTGCTAATCCTTGATTATTTTTGTTGTTTCAAGATTTTGTAAATAATTAAAATTTCAATAAAAATAAAAATATATATATAAAAAAAACACATTTTTTTTGGATATGTTGACATATTGTTTTCAATTTTATAGTTTTTTTTTTTTTAAAGCAAGTACATAATTGAACTTCATCACTTTTTCGCAACAGGTAAGAAGGTAAGATCATTTTATTTTATGAAATTTTCTTATCAATATGCACTTTTTTGTTTTGAAAATTAATAAATTTGAGCTTATTTTTTCCCTTTGAATTGCTCATTAAAGTATGAAAGGGGCATTTATCAGGGATAGGATTATTCTTTACCAGGCTTGATAAATTATGATGGGAAAGAAACCCCCCTAGAGTTTTCTTTTAGCATTTTCTCAGACTTTCAAAACATGAGAAAGAAATGAGCATATACTAACTTGGGCTCATAAAATCCACAAGTAAGTGATTACTGTTCCAAAAATTATTCTCTGCAAGATTTCTATCTGCACTCATGTTGGATGATGTGGGATACATTAAGGTCCACCTTCCAACAAGTCTCACTCCATCTACACCAACACATTACATGGAGTAGATATTAGAGACTACTTAGTACCCTAGGATCTGCATGCCTCAATGGTAGATTTCCTTGCTAACAACCATGGGAATACATCAATGTCTCTTGGTTGATAGATCCTGCAGGTGACTCAACACCAAGACCTTTATTCGTACCTGTTAGGATGTACTATAGATACCTTGAGGCCCATTGACATCACTGGTGGGTCATCTCGCATTGGTTAATGGAATTCATTAATGGCTGGTAATCCAATGATTTCTTTTTGTGTTCGACTCTAGAACATTTATTCACACAAATAAGAATTGTACCATGGGTTAAATCTTTGAATCTATTGAAGACATAATTTTAATTGGCTCCTTTCAGGAATGAACAAAAGACAAGTTCAGGGATAGCCATCAGATAATTTTCTTTTATAAACAGTAAGTCTTTTTCTCAGCAAGTTATTATTGGTTCAAGTTTCTCTACAGATTTCGGGTTATTTCATCAGTACCAGTCAGTGCCAGAAAAAATCAATCAGTCACAATGGTTATTAGCATTACAAATTTCAGTTACAACATTGGCGCTCTCTAGATTCAGAATTGACTTCAAAATCTCTGCAGTAAGAAAATAATGCATAACAGGGAGTAGGTAATCGAACTCAGGTATGCTTAGTTTCATGTTAGTTTAATTTATTAAATTACACATTAATAACTTGAACTAGGAATGCCTCGATACTCCATGACATTTCATTATCCCTATACTTTGTACTTAAAAGGCCGAGTTCAATCCTTCTTGACATTTCATATCATGGAAAATGCACTGCATTATTATGGTTGAATTCGACACAACTCATATGAAATGATATTTTGAAAAGGTGTATGACCATCATCATTTCTTCACACGCTATTTATCCTCATGACATTTCAAATGTCCTTCTATAATTCCTCTCACAACCTATTTCACACATCATACTCTATTCCTCTGTTGCCCTCATCTAATTTTGTTGCTCACCTTTGAACCTTTCCTATTATACTGAGTGGAATTATGGTGGCGAATCGTCACAAACCTGAGACTTATGAAGATTTGGAGGCTCTTCCTGAGTATAAAGCGACCAAACACATTTTTTAGAAAGCTGGATGGGAGTCGTTCTTCAAGAAATTTGATGGGTATGATGATACAATTACACTTCAATTTGCTCTACACTTTCATGGTGGACTAGATAAAGTGGGCAAGATGGAATTTGAAGTCACAGAGAAGTTCATTTCTGAAGCAATTCAATTACCCAACACTGGTCATAAATGGACGAAGGGCCAGCCAATCGACAAGAATCTCTGCACGCAGCTCCTACAACCCCAGTATCAAAAATTACAATGGTCAGAAGGCACATCAAGGTCATGGTTGGAACCGAAATGGGCTTAGTTGCTGTCTATACTTCAATGCTACCTCACTTGTGAAGGTCTTTACACGATCATGTTTCCATGTCATGCTCGACTCCTACCGCATTTCAAAGGTAACCATTTGGTGAACATCCCCTATTTTCTATTGACGAGTTTGAAGAAAATGGAAGAACAAGTTTGCAAATCCAAAGATTTTAGAGGTAGTCTGTTTCATTTTGGTCTTGTCAAAATTTTGGTTAAGTGTGCGTTATCCCACAAACAAGAATCTTGGGATATGTTCGTTGTAAGAACCCTATCTTCTGAAAAATATAAAGATAAAAATATTGAGTCCACTCCTCCACAAAAGAAGTCGAACTCTAATAAAAAGGTTGTTAAAACCCTGGCCAAAATTTGTGATGACCCTGAGAATACATCAGACTGCACAATCGAGGCCAGTGATGATAATCATGGAACAAAACATTCGTTTGATTTCCATGGTTCTGATGGTGTGGAAACTAACCATGAAAGAGTGGAAAACACTATCCCTACAGATGCAAATGTTGAAAATCCGATTTCTCCTCCAACTACTAAAAATATTATTGATGTGGAACAACTTGAGGAGTTAATCGACAAACCTAGAAGAAATCCCAAATGTAAATGCACACGCACACTTTCATATATGGATAACTCCGTGCCTAGTTACCCATTACAGGAAAGATTAAAAAGTATGGATGATCATGAGGAGGCTCCAGAGTCTTCTGAAATGACATGGACTCTCTCCTAATTGATTCGAAAAGTTCGTAAAGTCAATCAGCAACATAATGCACCCAAATAAATTGAGTGGGACAAGCCAATTCAAATGCCAGTTGATACCTCTGTTCAAGTGTATGAGTAGTTCACTCATGAACTCAGTCCATTCGACACCCCTATTCAAGTATATGATGAGTTTACTCATGAATCTATTCCAGTCGACACCCTTGTTCAAAGACCAGATGAGTTCACTCATGTGTCCAGCCCTCGAACACAACAAGGTCATGGTAAAACATTCGAATCTTACTGTGAAATCTCTTCCAGTAGATATTTGCGACCAATGGTTGTCAGATTGGAAAACAAGAATCACAGGTTAAAAGAGAAGTTACATGAATATACCATACTAGATCGGCACATCAAAACAAAAAATGAACTTATGAAACTCAGGCAAGCTCACTTCTCATCAAAGATTGAACGATTAAAATGAAAAAATAAAGGTCGTTTTCAGAAGAATAGGAGACTGCGGAAGATTTCCAGGAAGCACATCACCATTAATCGATTTCTTAAGAAGGAAATCAGAAACATGAAGAAGCATGAGAAATTGCAAATGTTGGTTGCAGCTACTGCAACACTCTGATGAATCTCAGTTTTTGACTTTTTGTTGTCTGAGGACAGACAAAGACTTCATCTTGGGGGAATGTTAGTCTCCAATTTTGACTATATTTTTGCCTACATCATGTCAGATATACCCCCATTTTCATATCTAGTATCATTTCCTTCTGGCCTTACCATGACACATTTGACATCCTTTTACCCTAAATGGAGCTATTCAAGGTATTCCTATGATTCAAGTTATTTTTAATGTATTTTAATATTTTAATCTAATATTGATACTAACATGACATGAGTTAGGTACTTGTTCCCTTAAAACAGACTTATCAGTACTAGGTACCGGCTCGCACTTAGTGGAGATGCCAAAGACTTGCACGACATGGCCAGATTGGATTGACAGTGTGATTCATATGATTGATTGAGTCATAACTCAATATGATGACTCAGAGAGAGATTGCAGAACTATTTTATTATAATGCTTTATGATCCACACTTCTTGACACTGCATGTCATGAAGCTGTGAAATTAGTTTTAACTGACTATGAGTCATTTTCGGATCTAAGATTCGCTTAGATTAATGCACCTATGTTCAAGACTATTTTGGGAGGATCTATATAAACTGAGATCACTCTCAAGAAACATTGGTTATGATATGTTATGTGATACGATTTCTGATAATACAATTTGCTATGTGTTATGTTATTCACTATTAAAATGATTTGAGTTTGTTTATGAATTATGGAGCGTGAGTTATGAAACAATTATGCATGGAATAATCTAAGTAGATCTGGTTTTGTTTTAGGGAGATTGCACCTCTTGGTTGGGCCCACCAACAGGTTCAATTCGTTGTCTCTTTTCTACAGTATAGTTAGTTTATTTTTAGTTCTAGAATCTGCATGTGAGTTAGTTTTTCATTTGAAGTTACTCTGCTAAATTCTAGCTTAGTTATTTTATGTTAGTTCGTTTCCAGCTTGATATTATCTTGTAGATCGTTGAATGTTGGAATGAGTTATTTGCCATTGTAGAATTTGAAAAATGAACCAAGTGCTTAATCTAGATTTGCTCTGTTTTCCAGTTTTCAGTTTGATCATGATTTAAAGATAATTTGAGTTTAGACTTACTCTGTTTTGTTAAGGATAACTAGCTTGTGGTCTGGTTAAAGGAATCTTCCAGTACTTGTAGGGTAAAATAGGACATTTACTAGTTTCATCTTTGGTAGATTTAGAACTGCTTGATACTTAGATTAAATAAGAAGTTTCGAAAATGTTTTCTCTTTTATGGTTCAGATAGATATTTTGATGATTAGATGTTTAAAATAGGGGTAGATAGCCTTGGGTGATTTCTTTAGATTAGGAATAGAAATACATTTGCTTAACGCATAATTGTTTCCATCTGATTAAATAGATAAAATATGATTAGTTTTAAGATAATCATTAGGATTCAGTTTATAAGAGTAAGTTTATGTTTTCTTCTCAGAATAAATTTTAAGTAGGAGTTAGAATATTACCAGCGCATATAGTGTAGCAGCTCTAAGTTCACTTACCCTGGGTTGAAAATTTAGTGTTTTCAGGTAATTAAAATATTTAATACAACAGCCTGACAATAAGACCTCTCCCAAACCATCATTATTTGATGGATTGGTAAATTTGGTTCCATCCCCAGTCATTTTGGTTGATCAGGTGGTCAATTTGGTTTCATCCTCGATTGAGACACTAACCCAAGTAGTTGATCAAGTTACATCATCGATCAACCTGACTCTTCATATGAAAAGTGAAACCCAAGTGATTGATCCAGTTATGTCATCTATCATCCCCACTCTTCATCTGAAGAGTACCAAAGTGTTTGATCCAGTTCCATCATCGATTGATCCCACTACTCATTCAAAGAGTAAGGATGTCACTCAAGCCTACCTTGTTAATACTGATTCACTCAAACAAGGGGGCACTCTACCCATCTGTTGACGGGCGAAAATGAACGCTCGCCAACTGGAAAAGTGGATCTAGTCCGCGGTTGTCTAAATAACCCAAGCCATTTGGGATAACCCACCTTGATGGGTTTAGCGGCTCTGTTAGCCGATCTAAGTCCTAAAAAAACAAAAGAAAACTACTCTAAATGAACTAATCTAAACAAAAATAACAATTAAAACAAACTAATAAACAAATTTGAACTACTAATATATACAATTTACTATCTAATACTATAATAAATTTATGAGATTAAACATTTAACTATCAACATAATTAAATCTTAATCACAAATGTACAATATTTACAAATTACAGATTTAGATGAAAACCTGCAAAAATCATTTGTAAACTGTCCTAAGACAGCGAAACCATTGTTTTGCTGATTTTTTATAATTTTATGAAAAAGAAATAGAATAAAAACTATCTAAGCTAAACAATTAAAAAATTAATTCTAACTATGAATCTAAACTAATATATTTATCTAAACTACTTATATTATACTAACTAATTAACTATTAAACAAAATATAGCAAATTGACCTGAAGTAACGCTTCAGGTTTGTCCTATGTATGATGGTTGATTCAGCTATTTGGTGGGAGGAAACCCGCACCATATTCTCCATGAGATTCTCGTAAACGAAATTTGTTGTGATCTTCAAATATAAATAACATGACAAACAAGACATAAAAATTACAGCAATCTTATAATTTACAAATCGTCGCAGGTAGATAAATCTGTGTGCAAAGACTTGTACAAAGTGATTCATTTAACGAAAAAGGTAAATGTGTAATTCATTAAACTGAAGCAGAATAATTGTTGTATTTTTAAATAAGAGAGATCAGACATGGACATCATATAAATTAAATCACATCAACATGAAAAGAATTATGATAGCTAAAGTAGTCGATAATTAATTGCAAACTGATATGCAGAAAACTTGAAACAAAAGTTTGATATATTGAAAGCGAAAGTTGTTACAAGACATCAAATTTCATCTCAGTCTGAATCATAAATCCATAATCTGGTTCTCCCACAGTGATGATCATTTATTACAAAAATTGACAAGTATTTACAGACTTCCCACAGGGTAAAACATCCCTGTGGGAATTATCAAAACAGTTTACAAAAATCTGAGGATAATATCCCAAATCTCTATTTCTGACTCAAGCTAACAACCTAAAACAAAACCATATCCAAAGTATCTCCTAAACTGCCATAGCATGCCCATTTGATCATTGTAATTCGTATGCACCTGAAAAAAGGCAAAAATAGACAAGTTTAGAGGATATTTTATTGATAAAATTGTCAAAAATCTAATTTTGAAGACTAGCTACAGAATCTTGCGATTCTGTAGCTAGTCTAAATTGAACACAGAATCGTTTTAAAACCAATTCGAATCTTAAAAAATTATATTCAAACTATTAAACCAATATTTGATTGCTAATTAGAAACCAAACGAATCATTCAAATCAAAACTTGTATGCAAATTAAAACAAAAGAAATCGTAGCCAATCAAAAGGTGACAGAGATAAATGTAATCTGTTCAATTTGTTATCACCAATTTGGGTAACCATAATCGCATTAGATAATTCAACAGTAATGAAATGATTTTCATGAACAAATTGAAATCGACACAAATTGTAACTAGCTAAACAAATTTTCCATGTAATAGTTTATGTCTCCTCATCCATTAACAAAATCGTTTTCAAATCAAAACAAAATCAAAAGGATCATTTTTCAAATTGATATAACTATATTAAACATATACAAACGATCATACCAATTGTGGCACGCAACAATAATTTGAAAATCAAATCAAAACAGGAACGAATCAAAACAGTTTGGGTTTGACACAATCGTTATGAATCAACACAACTCCACGATTTTAGCAAATAGATCTTTTGCACAGGTCGAATGTAATTGGACTCCAAACGAGAATGTTGATTCAATACAAAACAGAGTCGTGCTTGGTAAATCAAAGTCAACAGGGTTGTTTTGAGTCTATTAGGAACAAACGAAACTAATTAAAATCGCACCAAATCGACTATCCTAAATCAGAGGAATGGAATTGATTCAAAACCAAACAGAATCAAAGACCAATCAATTGCTTATACTAAAGTGGGCACGACAAAATCGCATAACCAAATCATATCTCTATTTGAATTTAGTAAAATGAATCTACTATACAGGATCTACAATAAATCGTCTAAACTATAATAGAATCATTTCGAATCAAAACGAATAGAGCTAATTTGGAAGCAAAACCGAATATGTTACAATAATTCAAGCAAACTTACAAAGAAAAAATCATATTGAAATTCATACCTAAACAATAAGAAACAACTTCGATCATGATAATTTGGAATTGACGAAGGCTGTTGCCATTTCGACATTCCTGAAGACAATCGAACCAGTGATTTTTTTTTTCTTGTCAATAGCTTGAAGCCTGTCTCTTTCTTTCAACAGCACTGTAACTTGGTTCTCTAACGAGTTGATCTTTGACTGCAACAAGGGAACGTTGGTGCAATAACTCTCTAGCCAAGTGTTACATTGGATACATGATGGTTGCTCGAGCTTTGATATCATAGGTGAGGGTTTGTTTACATCACCAGAGGTTTCATTATGCAACTTGATTCTCGGCTAGTCAGGGTTGTTTTTGAGGGAAGGGGGTAAATTAGAGACAGAGTCATAGGGTTGCTCGGAGCATAGGCCAAGGGAATAGGGGTACTCTTTAGCTAGGAAATGCTTGATATCAAAGTCTGAGACCTCGCTCAGAACTATGGGCTTTTGGTCGACGTTTGGCTTAGGTTTATTCCGGGCAAGTCTCGATATCAATCGAGCATTTTTCTTACCCTTGCTGAAGACAGTAGGATTACCCTTGACGTTCTTACTCACAGGCTTATTGACAGCCTCAGTCTTGTCTGTTATGATATTGGGAAGGTCAATGTTAGGGAAAAATGAGGGTTTGGCAGGGGATAGAAGAATATGAAATGGCACAGGTGGCCCGACCATAGTCTCACTAACCACAACCTTGTCGATTTGGACAGACTCTAGATTAGCAAAGCCATTTCTGGATAGAAAGGTTTGCCAATTATCGCCATGAACATTTAAATGGTGGACAACGATGATTCTAATCAAGTCATGATGAAACAAGATGCTATCAGCCTTCTCATGTTTGAACCTCTTATACATCTTGTAAAGACTACGCAAGAAGTAATGCGGCATGTTCAAAGGATAGCCGATGAAATTCATCAATAACCGGAGGTGATACAAAAAAACCAAGCCATACCGACCTTCACAGGTCACAAATTGTTTCACAATTACCAAAAGATCATGCCACCTAGGTTTGAGGGTGGAATAGGCATACCTTTATCACAGGAGACAACCTTCCTTGATACGAATAGTAATGACCATGGCACCTCATCAACTTTGGAGTTTTTAAACCATCGCTTGCCTGTAGCTGCCAGTTCTATAGCAGAGCTTATGAATTCTTCATTGAGCTCAAGATGTATGTCACCTACTTTAGCCCTGCACCCGTCAAAGGTGAGGGTGAATTGTTGGGAAACCGAAAGGTTGAAACCCTCGAACCTCTGTATAAACATGAGCCAAACACTATCTTCTAAATACTTTCGAGCATTATCGAATAGTAACAAATCTTGGTTACCATTTGGCTCTATGCGCACCACCGGTGCCATAGAAAGGAGCACATGGTGAGCGAGGTGAACGGGCCAGGGTTTGAACACAGTATACGCAGGGGTAGAATGCTCACAGGATTACCCGAAAAATAGCAAAGGTGGACCGGTGTAGGGGGAAAACATTAATGACAGAACATGTGAAGGTGGTGGAGCTAGTTCAGCCCATGCACAATAGTCATATCCCATAGTACAACCGCTGACGCATATAACATTTAGACCACTATGCATATGTTAAAAACCATGCCATTCAATCAATGAAACCTTATGGTAAATTGAACAAACATTTGCATGAGTAAAGTTTTATCATAGCTTTAAAACCAAACAAATGAATCGAAATCAATACCAAGGGTCCGATCATATGAAATATGTGTTGTGTGAAATGATCTATATGAAGGGTATAACCATAACGCCAATCATTTTCATGAAACCAGTGTCTCAAGGGAATCGATTAAAAACTATAGAAATCAAACCACCAATGCATCACAAATTCGATCAAACATCAAGCCACCAATAAATCAACGATTGGATCACACTCCTTATCAAATCATCACAGTCTCATAAAAATTGAAATCATATTAACAACAGAAATGCCAAATGAGTAAAGAATCTTGGAGTCTTTTCAACTGTATAATCATAATTAAATTGGAAACGGAATAAACATATCAACAAGAATGATCATAGTAATCCAATGACGTTTTTAATATGACTTCGAAATCAAAGTTTCCACGCTTGCAGTCATGAAAACAAAAACCAAGGTAAGTGTGCGAACGCATGAAATAATAGTGTCGTTTTATTCAAGAATTTTGACGAAAATCAAGGTTTGCAAAAGACTGGTGTAGGCATCTTATAAGGACAGTAGAAAAATGCAAATTGGCTGCCAACAATGGTGACACACTGGTAGAAGCAGTTAACTCTGCCAAAAAGAACAAACTCAGATTAGGATAACGAGAAAAATTCTAACTCAAAAATAACAACTAGAAAAATCGTGTAAACATCTTCATTAACCGCATATTCCAGCAATGTTTAAAGGATGAAAACTGATAATAGTCTTAAGACAAGTGAGCCACGATATTAAAGATAAAATCCCCAATACTGTTGACAGAGCCACTGCTACCAGCAGGTGTCCATAGCCTCGACAGGGTTGCCATTTAACCCACTCTGATATCCGTATCCTGCCAAGAAGTTTCGGATCAGAATAAAGGACATTTTAAGGTCAAGTTATCTTACTTTTGCCAATTTTCATATACCCGACATTGCTTCGTTGCCAGCGGGCCTGTTCAGTACCTCGACGAAGTTGTCTTAGCGTTATGCATGCATTTACCCACTGCCAGCAGTCCTGTTCAGCATCTTGGCGGGTTTACAAGCACTTCCCACAACTCTATTAATGCTTTACTTTATTTTTTAACAATATATAGTCGAGCAGGGTGACGTTGAAAATTATGATATTTTAACATATTTTTTACAGACCTCATCAGAATTTTTTAGAACTGTCACTTATTAAGATCCAGAGATGTTTCATTTACAGAACCAACTTTCTAAGGCAGGGAGACATCTTCTGAGTCATTCCCTTAAGGAATAGGGACAGCATAAAAAGATAATAGATGATCGTGTCAGGCTTCACTCAGAGATCGAAATCAGTTAACTTCTTTCAAACAACAAACTTTTGCTAACACAGATGTAAATTTCAGAAGTATACAACTGATGTATATACAATTTTTTTAGGAGTCATTTCAGTGAAGGAATTTTCTATTTTATTTGTCCGAATAGCTCAGTATGCAGGTATGTGTATTTCCAAAAACACAAAATGATAAACTCAAAGGAGAAATCGAAAACAAAATAGCAAAAGAAAAGGAAACAAAGCAAAATATGTACATAATATACAAGGGTTGTCATCAAGCAAAGTATCTTTTCAGGGCTTGGCCATTCACCGGATAGGTGTCAGGCTGTCCTTCTAGATTTTGCAATTGGAAAGATCTGGGACTCAACTTCTCAACAACTAAAAATGGTCCAAGCCATAAGTTTTGAAATTTCGTGTGCTCTCCCTTTCCCTCATGCGGTTTGTCCCATTTTAGGACGAGATCAACTACTTCAAAGTTCCTATCAGAGGCAGAGTCAGAATCGAAGCATATTTTAACCAATAGTTGATGCTGATCTAACTTACATTTAGCTTGAGCTCTTACCTCTTCTAGCTTAATCAAAGCGTTAATTCGGTTTTCCAAAGGGGGACAGTCTTCTTCTTGAATTTTCCGTGATAGCTGTAGTGAAGGAAGAAGAATGTGTGGTGGCAGAATTGCTTCTCTGCCATAAACGAGAAAGAAGGGGGAGTTACCTACAACAGTTTTTGGTGTTACCCTATGAGCCCAGATTGCGTTTAACAGTGCATTGTGCTAGTTTTTGTGATTTTCAGCCACCGTTCTCTTGATAATTTTAATCAAGTTCGTATTTGTTGACTCTGCCAATCCATTGCCCTAGGGGTAATAGCTAGCAGAATACTTCAATTTAATTCATTTTTCTAAAGCGAACTCACTCATCTCAAGAGATGAAAAGTAGGAAGCGTTATCGAATACTAAACATTCAGGGATACCATAATGAGTGATAATATTCGAAATTAGAAAGGCAATTACTTGACTGGTATTCATATTTCTTAATGTGGCAGCTTCAGACCACCTGGTGAAATAATCTGTGGCTGTTATGATAAACTTATGCTGCTGTGAGGATGGTGGATTGATTGGACCTATAATATCCAGGCCCCATTGTTGAAAAGGAGAGTCTACTGAAACGGGCTGCAAAGGAAAGGCTGGTTTTTGTAATCGCCCTGATGCTTTTTGACAAATAGTACACTTACGACACAAGGCATGGGCGTCTCTAAAAAGTGTGGGCCAGTAATAACCATCTCTCAAAACCTTATGGGCAGTGGTGTCACCACCAAAATGACCACCATCTTCTCCTGCATGCAACTCTAGTAAGACTTTTTCTGCTTCGTCTTTTTCCAGACAGCGCATCAGTACGCCATTGAAATTTTGGCGAAACAGAGTACCATTAACTAAATGAAAGGAGGCAGAATTTAATCTCAACGCTCTTATTTTAGTGGGATCTAGGTGATGGGGGGCTGACCCATTTTCAAGACAGAATCTTATGTCATCATACCAGGGACTGACAGAGTTTTGTGCACAACAGATTGTATTTTGACCGTGTTGTCCTAGGTTTGACATATCGTTTTCTTCTTGTTGTCTTGCGGCTGAGTCAGAAACTAACTTGCATAACCCTTGGCCTCTCACTATTTGGGCTGGGGTAATTTCTATGTCGTACTCCTGCAAGGAGGTGACCCAGTTAGCCCTCTTTTCTCCTAGTTCCTTCTGCACTAACAGGTTTCTGACGGCTGGATAAGGGACAATAACTTTCGTCCTTGATTTCAAAAGATAAGACCGGAAATTCTTGACTGCTTTAAAAATAGCGTAGGCTTGTTGATATACCACTGGGTAATTAAGTTCAGCGCCTTTGAAAGAAGAGCTCATAAAGACAATGGGTACTTCATTGTTTTCGACGTTCTTTTGAGTTAGGACGGTGGCGTAGGAACGGTCAGAAGCAAAAGTATAGAGCGTAAAGTTTTGAAAAAAGTTGGGGCTCATGAGAGAAGGGGCATCTATTATGGCCTTCTTTATTGCATTAAAAGATTGATTTTCTAAGGGTCCCCAATGATACTGGGCATCTTTCTTAATCAGATTCTGTAAAGGTCTGACCATTTCGGAGAAACTGGGGACGAATCTCCTCACAAAGTTTATATGGCCTAAGAAAGACTGCATAGATTTTTTGGATGTAGGAGGGGGAAGTTTCGAGATGACTTGCATCCTTTTGGGTTCGATAATCATCCCTTTGCTCGACATAATAAATCCTAAGAGTTTACCCTGTTCTACTGCAAAGATGGATTTTTTAGGATTCAAGGAAATGTCGTATTTATGACATCGTTGTAGAACGGCTCGTAAATGAGCTAGATGATCGGTTTTGTTTTTTGAAAATATAGTAACATCATCTAAGTAAACTACGACGGACTGATTGATTAAGCCCCGAAAAGCGATGTCCATCACTCTCTGGAAGGTGGCACTGGCATTAATCAATCCAAAGGGCATTTTCTTGTAAGCATAGGTTCCCCATGGGGTGCGGAAGGTAGTTTTAAGTTGGTCTGGAGGAGACATCAGGACTTGGTTGTACCCCGAGAAACCATCCAGTAAGGATAGCCTCTCAGAACCAGATACCTGTTGAAGGATCTGTTCCATGGGTGGGACATGATAGTTGTCTTTATCAGACACTCT
>JASDQU010194362.1:0-19804 GCA_032191745.1 Picea mariana | reverse complement strand
TTACTCAAGCATTGTGGAAAACACTTGTCTCAAGGGGAGGGGCATGTTAAGCCCTAATATTGGCTCATTACCCCTTAATTGGGGCATATTATATTAGTAATGTTATTTTATTTATGTCGGCTTTAGGCCATTAGTTGTAATTATACCTCCTAGTCTCCTATATATACCAAGGAGATGTTTTCATTTTGAATCATCTTGTACTGGAACATTTAAGTGGGGTAAAAGGAGGTTGCCCCCTCGAAGAGGCTTATTATCTGAAATTATCTCTTTTTCAAGGCGTTGAGTACTTTTTCTGAGGTTTTTCTATGCTATATTGATATTTGGTTCTTAACAATGAAAGATGCTAGAGATAAGCTATATAAACACTAGTGATACTCAATAATGAAAGCACATGACTTTAGTAATGAAACAAGGTTGTAATAAAATATGTTTATAGAGATAATTTTCATCCTTATGGATGTAACAAACAATTTGTTACAACAAAAAAACCAACCACCAAAACTCACGAAGAATCCACCCAAAATTTGCACTAGACCAAGTAGATAAATGTGATAAACTCTTAGCAAATTCTGACAGTTGAAAAGAAATTTATAAAAGAAAGTTAGATTAGATTTTCTACAGACCTAATGGCTGAAGATGGAAGTTTTTATAGAAGAAAGAAATACCCCTTTAAAGGGGATGCCCCAGTGGCGAAGAGGTGCCCTAGGCATAAGGAACAAAACCCAAATTTCAAAATGTTGAGAAGACAAAATTTCATGTTTCCCAATGCACTATTTTATTTCTCCAATAAAAAATATTCAGATTACTGCCTTTAAAATTGGGTGAATGGGGTATTTAAAACATAAGTTAGAACAACAAAAACCCTAGGGGTATAATCCCTTTCACTTCCTAGGGTATGCCAACCAAACTTAGGGTAAATATAAGAGGGCATACACACTTGTATTCATCCTAGTAACCCTTGTTCAAGAATGACTTATAATCTTAACAAGAAGATGAAGCATTAATGGAGGGTGTATACAACATACTCCTCCAACAATGAGCAAAAAAAAAAATAGTGTATGCAGATTTTCCTTACCAATTCCAAGAAAAGAGATACCAAACCGTAGTTCACCATGCAAATTTTCATCCACAAGCAAAGAGAAAGCCTTCAAGAGGTGTGCATCACTCCTCCTCATCCATTCACCGAGATATATCACCAAAATACATTTTCACAAGAGACAAACACCAAAATTCCCAAGAATACCGAAAATTTCAGCCAAACACTTCTCACAATGGGAGAGGCATGTTATCAAATGAGATTCACACGATCTCTATTTTTACGAAATGTCTAACACATAGTTTGTCCACTTAATTTTAGGGTAAAGCACAATATCGGGGTCAAAAACCCTAATCTTTCCCCTTTACACAAATAATATTATTTAATCCATTCATATTTCAGTTTTGCACAATAGAAACCCTAAAAATAAGATGATGTCACCCTTTTAGGGGACGTTTTGACAATTTTCCAAGTCGTTGGAGAAAAAGAAAAAGGTCGTTGGGGCTCCTTGACCCTCCTCATCATGTGCCAAAGTCTCTCCATGCTTCCTTCGGTCAGATCATGCCAAGTTTCAATGAGAAACTATGTCAACATCAAACCCTAGCCCCTCTATGATGCCAAACCTCAAGAAAGTGATGTTTTCCCCCTCTTGTGTAAGTCATTTGGTATGTGAGGGCTAGGTCATGTTGTCCAAGGTGTTTTCTAGGCCTCCAAAGGTACATCTTCATCATCTGGCACGTGGGCCCTAGGAATCCATCCTATGGGCTTCTTGCCCCATGGAAGCCCAAGTTATGCTTGTTCTCCAAAAATTGGTCACCAAGCAAGGTCTTGCAAAACAAATAGGCACGCCATCCAAGGGTCTCAAGTCAAAATATCATGGAAAGTGAAAACCACATCTATTAAAGAGGGAACCTAAACATGTACATCAAAACTACCTCATCAAATTAAACAAATGCTCAAAGACCCTATACAATTGACCAAGTTTAGGTATGGGAGGGGTGTCATAAAATTCCTATTGGGTAGACCAAAACCATCAAGTAGGGGATGCTCCCAAGGATGGCCTCTCAAGGTTATGTAGTATATTATGAGGTGGCTAAGGGTTTAGACTTCATAGGTAAATGAGTTTCATGACATACAAGGCCTTGTATTGTCTCATTTATGGATGACTTTGTAGGGGGTGTGTTGCACCTTCTTCCATAATGCAACCTTTTTCCAAGCCCATTTATTGCCATTTATTAATTAATCAATCATCTAGATGCATGTGTACTCCCAATAATGAATTTATTAGCTTGTGGGGAAGTAACACAGTGTCACTTGAACAAAGAGCTCCACAAAGTTCCATAGGGGTAACCATATAAAGTGTTTTAATGCTCTTGTGTTAGTCTTATATTCAAGCAGGATATTTATTGTGTGCTTGATATTGCACATGTCTTCAATTATTTTTAGAGAAGTAGTTCATCATTCTTAAGACCTGACTAGGTGAGCATCTAGAAGGTTTATTTTAGGCTCTTATCTTTTTCCAGCAATCATCCTCTAGGCCTTCAGGCCCTTCTTCCCATGAAATGAGGTACATGCCCTTCTTGGGTCACTAAAGTCAAAGAACCTAGAAGAGGGAAATATGATGGGAAAGTAATGAGAAGAAAGTGGTAAGTATGGTTGAGAATGGTATGATAACCCCTCAAGGGACCCCCAGTTCCACCCCTTCCCCAAAATTTGGCCACTTACTAGGAAATCGATGACACTCACCAGGGTGAAACAGGGTCAGAAGCATAATTTCCAAGCAAAAATTATATAATCAAAACCAACTCCAATATAACATGTTTAAATGCCTAAAATATTAAGGTGATTACCTGCCACAATACATGACTTTTACCACATGGAGCAAGACCCATATGCCTTCCAAAATATAGCTGGTGTGGTGGATGTGATGACGACAGATCCAAATGTGGTGACAAAGTAGGTTTTTGTATGTGCAAGTGGACACTGCTAGTCATGTGGTCTCTCTACACTCCATATCTACAACTTGAGGGCCTCGAGACATCATCTCCATAGTCATCCCACAAAATGGGGATAATAGGTCATTCCAAGATCTCTTCATATTCTCCCAACCTAAGTGACCCAAATTGCTACAAGACTTCTTTAAATATGCACTCTTTGAGTCACCCTCAAGTCTGTCAGTTTTCCCAATGGAAATGGATTTCACTTGAACCACCAAGTCATCTGATTTCCCTTCAAAGAACTCACTAAAGAATTTAGGAAATGCAATAACTTGAAACCAACCATATTGTTCCAACGACATCCTTCTCTGAAAAAATGTTCTAAGTCTGATGTCTTGGACCTCTTCTTGCCCAAGAAACTGTCTCTCTGCATAAAATCCCTTCAATCACCATCTGCAGTTCCACAAACCTACAAGACCTTCATTGTGATACAAGGATGAGTCCATCCATCCACTTCATAAATCTATCTAAGTCCCAAACTTTACATGCATTCAAATGAACTCATCTCCAATGTCTTGTCATATTCACACCTTGAATGCTTCCACTTCAAGGTACCATACATCCACCACCCGACTTTCAAGTCATATTGTTGCTAATTGACTATTGTACTCTGTGAAGAGTTACCTTGTCTGAAGGTTGCAATCTACCCACCAACAACCTAGCTCAAATCGACTGTTGTTATTGACAATACATGACACAGAGACATCATGATGGAAACGTGCCCAACCAACTAGCTAATGTGGAGCTTCTTTAGGTCGCCCTAATCCATCTAACACACCCAAGTGCTTCACCTTGGTGCAACCCAGAATCACTCCCCCTTCACGATCACTTCTAAGATCACCCTCTACGTTTCACTTCTATGATCACTTACGTGGTTACCTCTGTGACAAGTCGTGCAACAGATCCTACATTCATCTGCCTTGCCCAAGTGCTCGATTCTCCAATGAAATATGTGCCTGGTCTCTCTAAGGTGTGAACAACAGGTCAGACACTGAATCTCATTAAACATCAAACCAATCAAGTTTTCCTCTACGATAAACTTTGTGACAAGTTCTGCAATAAACTCTGCTATGAGTTCTATGATCACTCACCTTGTCTAAGAGCTTCTTTTGATGACAAAACATGCTCTTGGTCTATACAAGGTGTGCACCCAAACCAACATTTCCACCGCACCATCAACCGAACCTATGACATAATTCTAATGAAAACTTTGCAATGAACAAGTTCGTTGCACCGAACCATTCACTAAGCCTTCGAACATTCCCATTTAACTTCCTTTGCATCAAATTGCCTTCTCAACAAGTGTGCCCCACCACAATTGTTATGACTGTAAGAGTGGTAAACAACATGAAATTGGTCTGATACCATCTATCACGTCCCCACAATGTGCCTTATGATCGTACACCTCTTCAGGGTGTGCGACACACCGATGTTTGTCACTTGGCCACTTGGAAACACCAAGGATACTTCATCTGGACTACACCTCTTCACCTAGAGCATACCCATACTCCATTCTAGGCTATCGATGAGTCACATTCCTACTCTAGTGCAACTCTTGTATACTTATACATGTGTTAACAACTTTAACACTTAGTCATATCTAAGCATACATCCATGAACATGAGACGCCAAGAGAACAACATTGAAACAAACAAGAGAAACTTAGATATAGTGTGGGTGACAAAAACTATTCCTAACACTCGACTAAGTCTTTTTTATTGTGAAATAGTTAGAACATGAGTACTGTTGGCTCAGTTTACAACTTCGGTGGATTCAAATGACTCGCCTCACCTCACCAAGACACTCATACATAGAATCATCACCAAGACTCTCTGTCACAATCATCTATGGAACCTCTTGTGGTGCACATAATATGTGCCCTCAACCATAGACTTGCTATCTCTTCATTTTCGCAGACTTCACAGATTTCGGTTCTATCTCACACATGCTTCCAATAGACCCGTGTTTCCAGATTTCACCAAAATCAGCCCAAGAAAATATCGTCCAACTATGTCCACATAATCCTCCTCAAGGTAGCACAAGTCCTCCCAAGTAGAGTGACTTGGCTCCTTGAGGGAGATCTCCCTCTTCATCTACCTCAAAACTGTAGAGCTCTTATTTCTCTCCTTGTCTTCCAAGTTCTACCAAGTCTATGTCCTTGGTTTTGTGCCCTTTCTTTTATATGGATTCCAAGGGTCACTTGTGTGAAACATCATGTCTCTTGGGTGTGTCATGGCCCTTAATGAATCCTCACTATCAACTGACCTTAACGCCCTTCCGTGGACCCAATGCACCCATCTAATTCGTGTGCCCATCAACATACATGCTCTTGTACTAATGTTCCCCATCCATATATCTAACTCATCATATTGGGTGCTTTCCCCCCTCATGTGAGTCGGGCCGACTCTTTTAAGTGTGCCCCCCATGTCTTAGCCTATTTTCCTTTGTTGGTGGAGCACCCAAGTCATGCCATCAACCCTTCATCAAATCATCCAACGTTTTCTTTGTGTTGCAAGGAACCTAGGGTGGAGTCACCCCTTGGCATGTGAGATGCAAAAGGAACCCTAACTCTCCTCTATATGAAGGCTTGTCTCTCCTCATTCTCACCAAGCATCTTGCCTGCCCGATTTCCTCCATTTTAGTATGTGGTGGAAGTGCACAGGCTCGAGCTTGGCACCCCGGGCCTTAAACTTGGATTATTTGAAATGTTTTGTTGATTGGATGTATTTTAATATTAGACCTCTTCATGTTCCATATACAAAGATAAAAATAAAGTGTAATGAGTATATCTACATTTATAGTATAATTTACATGATTGTGTAAATCGAAAAATGTACCATAACAATGAGTGTTTCATAAACATTACACATTCTTTCAAAACCATGCTTCACACCATTTCTCAAAATATCTTATCTTGGCATTGTTCTCCCCATTTTATTGCATAAATAAGGAGATTATGTCTCGAGGCCCTTAGGTTGTAGATATGGAGTGTCGGGAAACTACATGACCAACTATATCCACTTGCACTGATGGAGACCCTCCTCACCACCACAGAGGTCATAGATTTTCATATGGCATCCACCACACCAGCTGGCTTCTGAGAGGAAATGGGCCTTGCTCCATGAGGTACAAATAATGTATTATGGTAAGTGTCATTTCAATATTTGAGGCATTTGAGTATGTTGTATCTTAGAATTCTTTAGATTTCATGACGTATGCTTGGACATTATGCCTTTTTCCCCGCTTCACCTTGGTGGTTGACATTGTTCCCTATAAAGTGGTATTTCTTGGGAATGGGTTTGCTACTAGGAAATCCCTTGAAGAGCTATCATTTCGTTCCCGACCATGCTTACCACTTTTCATCACTTAAACCCCATGTTTCCTTATCTCTTGGGATTTTAGGGTGTATTCAACCAAGAAGGGGTTGTCCCTCATTCTATGGGAATAATGGGTTGTCCCTCATTCTACAGGAAGAAGGGGCTGAAGGCCCAGATGGATTGTTGTTGGGTAAAATATAAAATTCTATGTATAAACCTTCCAGATACTTCACCCAGGGATCCCCCAGGAAAGCAATGAAACACTTATTTGTAAGAAAAGGGGGACCCACAAGAGTAAATGAATGCTTAGGGGGTTATTTTGTGGATAGGAGGTCTCATCACGAGTTGATCTATCATGATCATGGATAACTTGTGGTATGACACTACCATAATCTGGCCACCAATCCAAGGTAGTGGCTCTCAGTTGCACAACTAAGAGAAAGGGGGTCCCATCACGATCCAACCTTCTCATTTCCGCAAAAGTATTCGTGAGTGACATTGTCATTATCTGGACACCATGCCAGGACAATGGCCTTTAACTCATCCTTAAAACATGAAAGAAACAAATAATGGAAAAACGATGGGCTTGGAAAAAATTGCATTGCAAACAAAGGTGCCACACACCCTCTACAAAGGCACCCATGCATGAGACACTACAACCCCTTGTATGTCATGAACCCCATTCCCATTGAGTCTTGATCGTTAACCACTTCATCCACTTTACATGGCTTAGAGAGGGATCTATTGGAATCATTCCTTGACCTAGGGAAATATCTACCCAATAGGACACCTCATCAACCCTCCCATATCCAAGCTTGGCAAGTCACATAGTGTCTTGGAGCACTTACTTGTTTGACAGGGTAATCTTTGATGCACATGATTAGGTGGCTTATTTATTTCTTTGATTTACTCATCATGATATTTTGAATTGAGATCCTTGGAGGGCATGCTTATTTTTCTTTGCAGGACCTAGTTGGTGGATAGTTTTGGAGGAACAAGCCTAGCATGGGCTTCCATGGGGCTTGAAGCCCACAGGTTGGATGCCAAGGGCCCGCATTTCAGATGAGAGATATGTACCTTTGGAGGCATATAATATGACTTGAGATACATGACCTAGCCCTCACATGCCAAACGTTATGACTATGCTAGGAAAAACATTGTCTTTTGGAGGCTTGACGTCATGCTCGAGGGGCTTGAGGTGGTGATGGCTACACATGGCACGTTTTGAAGGAAGAAACCCTTGGATCATGAAGAATAAGGTTGTATTGGAGACACATTTCCTTTGGAGGCCCAATCCTACCATCTCCAACTCAACATTTGGCCTGAAAATGCCAAAACGTCCCTCCTAAAGGGGTGATGTCATTCTTAGGGTTTTCATTTGTGCAAAAAGTAGAATTTTAAGTGATTTTTTTAATATTATTTGTGTAAAGGGGAAATATTTGGGTTTTTGACCCCTCGTCTCATGGTTTTCCCTGAAATTATGTGGAAAAACTATTTGGGTGAAATTTTGTATAAATAGAGATCATAAGATCTCATTTTAGGATCATAACTCTCCCATCTTGGAGAGGTAATTGGATTGAAATTTTCGCTATCTTTACCTATTTCTCTCTTTTTATCTTGTGTATGTATACTTTCTTGGTTATTTGGTTGATGGAAGTGATGAGTTAGCCTTGAAAGGCTCTTCTTTTCTATTGTGGTGGTTTATCTTATCATTTTCCTTGAAATAGTAAGGAGTTTTTGCATTGTATTATCATTTTGTTCCAAGAAAAGGTTATTTTTCTAGTGCTAGGTGGGAAGTATGAGGGAATACACCCCCACCTTAGCCTCCATCACTTTATGCTTAAATTTTATTGGTTTAACAAGGGTTTTCTAAGAGAAGTATAAGTGCATACACCCTCTTAGCCTAAACCCTAGCTAGGGATACTTGACTTGGGGAGTAAGAGGATTTACACCACCAAGGAGGTATTACCTTTATCTCTTTCTCTTCTTGACTCCATTAACCCAATAATTAAAGGCACTAGTCATCACATGTTGCATTGGAGATATAAAATTGTTGCTTTGGGAAACATGAAATTTCGTGATTTTGAAGTTGTTCCTAGGGAATTTCATTTCTCAAAGTATTTCTTGTTGTTATTAAAAATTTAACCTACATCCATTAGGGCCTTAGAAAACCCTAACCAAACTTTTCAATAACTCCTAATTTAACTATTGAAAATTGCCTAAAATATGCCCACATAATCTACTAAGTACAACACATCTTTTGGAAAGTTTTGAGAAAGTTTTAGTGGTTAAATATCTTGTTGTAATAACACATTTATTAAAGCCTTAAGGATGATAAATATCAATGCAATTATCTTTTTATGACAACCTTGATTTTTTTATTAAAGTCTTGTTCTATCATTGTTGAGCTAAACTAGTTTTTACTAGCTTGTCTCGTGCTTATTCAATTGGAATTTTAGCACTTATATTGCAACCCTTATTATATTTTATGTGATGATATATATTATTGATTATTTATGCAATTAGGGAAAAAAATATTAACTTGCTTTTCCACCTAACATTACTATATGAAAGTGTGGCTTTTCTTGTGTCTCGAGCAAGTACAAGCACCCTTTGCAAGCATCCAAAGACTTGGAAACCTTAAACCACCCATAGACAAGTCATCAAATCCATATTTCCTCTTCCATCACTGACCTTCAAGGGGGTACATCTATTCTTTCCCTTCCATCCATCTCAATCCCCTGGGTTCACCGTGATCACCTCCCCAGAGTGACCTAGTCGCCCTCGAAGTGAAGGACCTATATTGAGGTGACATTGGGTATAGTGTCCCTCAATTTTTGTCAATTGGCGGCTGGGTCAGACTTTTCCCAACCTACAAATTGTGCGATAACATTTTGGCATTTTTTCCAGGAAGGATTTTGAATCCTCTTCATTCCTTAATGACACTTTGGAAAGCTTCCTTTCCAAAGCCTCTATCCATTAGATTTCCTGGTGACTCCATTGAAGAACGTTCCCTTTTCCACCATTGATAAGTTTCCCTTGAAACTTGTTTGGTGACTACACTTTCCACGAACCCACCTTTCCCTCTTTCCCCTTTCCCTCCTTTGGTGATACTTGATTTCACTTGGTGACTCCATTGAGGTGTCTTTTTAGTCAATGGAATTATGGCACCATGGGATGAACCCCCATTCAAAATTTTTTACGACTCGAAGATGGAATATTTACAGATGGAAAAGGAAAATGATGATAATAAAGCTGTTGAGGAAATGATGAATCACATAAGAGAGTTATTTCCTGCCATTGACGATGAATAAGTGCTTGAAGGACATGTATATGGATAAATCTACAAAGAAGATTCTAATGAAGATCTGGAAGAGACATTTGATGAAGAAAAAGCGCTCATATCTACCCTTCCATTTGATGAAGACATCTAGGCCTTTGTTCCTCCCACACATCAACAAGAGAACATGATGAGTTCTAATCCTTTTGAATATCTTGATGACACTTTATTCTATGAATTTGGAAGTGAAGAGGCATTAGAGGAGGCCTTATACGCAACAAATCTCTTTAAAAAAAGGAACATGAAGCACTTTTCATTAAGAATCAAACCTCATGTGATGAAGAGGCAATGGAGGAGCATGCCCATGAAGAAAAAAAATAATCATGATGAAGCGCAACAGGTTGAGGCATCATTATCCTTGCTCCCGCTTGATGTAGTTGAGGTTGTCCAACTGTTTTCTCCTCATGTTCACAAAGTTCAAGAAGAAACTAACCTCAGTGATGAATTTGAGGAGCCTGTTGAAGACACCCCTTCCTCTACTCCTCATGTACACGAAGACAAATAGATGGTAATTTTTGCCGATGGCCATCTTTATTTCTCATGGTAGTTTATATGCATTTCATATTTCATTTTTCTCTATTGCATATCTATTTCACTCTTAGTTTAGAAATTTTTGAAAAAATGTCAAAAATGTTATTTTCTAGATTAGTTTTATTTTGGATTTATATATATATGGATGAAGGGTGATAGCACCACCCTAAATGATCTGATCCTTTTGTTTGAGTTTTGGTAAACACATGTCTACCAGGAGATATTATGGTTCTCATGCACTCTACGACGAGCACATGTCCCCAATTAGGAGCCAAAAGTTATCCCCATTTTGTGGGATAACTAAGGAGATTATTTCTCGAGTCCCTCATGTTGCAGATATGGAGTGTCGAGAGACTACATGACCAACAATATCCACTTGCACAGATGGAGACCCTCCTCACCACTACAAAGGTAATGTATTTTCAGATGGAATCCACCACACCAGCTGGCTTCCGAGAGGCAATGGGCCTTGCTCCATGAGGTACAAATCAAGTATTATGGTAAGTGTCATTTCAATATTTGAGGCATTTGAGTATGTTGTATCTTAGATTGCTTTAGATTTCATGACGTATGCTTGGACATTATGCCTTTTTCCCTGTTTCACTTTGGTGGTTGACATTATGCCCTAGTAAGTGGTCTTTCTTGGGAATGGGTTTGCTACTAGGAACTCCCTTGAAGAGCCATGTACCGTTCCCAACCATACTTACCACTTTTCATCATTTAAACCCCTCGTTTCTTTATCTCTTGGGATTTTAGGGTGTATTGACCCAAGAAGGGGTTGTCCCTCATTCTATGGGAAGAAGGGGTTGAAGGCCCAGAGGGATTGTTGTTGGGTAAAAGTTAAAATCCTATGTATAAACCTTCCAGATACTTCGCCCAGGGATCCTCCAAGAAGCAATAAAATGATTAATTGTAAGAAAAGAGGGACCCACAAGAGTAAAATAATGCTTAGGGGGTTAGTTCGTGGATAGGAGGTCTCGTCACAAGACAACCTATCATGATCATGGATATCTAGCGGAATGACACTATCATCATCTGTCCACCAATCCAGGGTAGTGGCTCTCAGTTGCATAGCTCACAAAAAGGGGGTCTCATGGGTCTCATCACGAGCCAACCTTCTCATTTCCACAAAAGTATTTGTGAGTGACATTGTTATTATCCGGACACCACTCTAGGATAGTGGCCTTCAACTCATCCTTAAAACATGAAAGAAACAAATAATGGAAAAATGATGGGCTTGAAAAAAATTGCGTTGCAAACGAAGGTGCCTCACACCTTCTACAAAGGCACCCATGAATGAGACACTACAAACCCTTGTATTTCATGAACCCCATGCCCATTGAGTCTTGATCCTTAGCCACTTCATCCACTTTACATGGCTTAGAGAGGGATATCTTGGAAACATTCCTTAACCTAGGGAAATATCTACCCAATAGGACACCTCGTCAACCCTCCCATATCCAAGCTTGGAAATTCGCATAATGTCTTGGAGAACTTACTTGTTTGACATGGTAATATTTCATGCACATGCTTAGGTGGATCATTTATTGATTTGATATTCTCATCATGATATTTTGACTCAAGATCCTTAGAGGGCGTGCTTATATGTCTTTACAGGACCTAGTTGGTGCGCAGTTTTGGAGGAACAAGCCTAGATTGGGCTTCCATGGGTCTTGAAGCCCACAGGTTGGATGCCAAGGGACCACATGTCATATGAGAGAGATGTATGCTTGGAGGCATTTAATATTACATGAGAGACATGACCTATCCCTCACATGCCAAATGTTTTTCCTAGGAGAGGAAAAACATCATCTTTTGGAGGCTTGACGTCACGCTTGAGGGGATTGAGGTGGTGATGTCTACACATGGAACATTTTTAAGGAAGAGATTCTTGGATCATGAATAATACGGTTGTATTGGGGACACATGGCCTTTGGAGGCCCACCCCTACCATCTCCAAGTCAAAGTTTGGCCCAAAAATGCCAAAACGTCCCTCCTAAAGGGGTGACGTCACTCTTAGGGTTTTCATTTGTGCAAAAAGTAGAATTTTAAGTGAATTTTTTAATATTATTTGTGTAAAGGGGAAATATTAGGGTTTTTGACCCCTAGTCTTGTGGTTTACCCTAAAATTATGTGGACACGCTATTTTGGTGACATTTTGTATAAATAGAGATCATAAGATCTCATTTTAGGATCATAACTCTCCCATCTTGGATAGGTACTTGGACTGAAATTTCCACTATATTTATCTATTTCTCTATTTTTATCTTGTGTATGGATACTTTCTTGTTTATTTGGTTGATTAAAGTGATGTGATAGCCTTGAAAGGCTCTTCTTTGCTATTGTGGTGGTTTATCTTAGCATTTTCCTTGAATTGGTAAGGATTTTTTGCATTGTATTATCATTTTGTTCCAAGACAAGGTTATTTTGCTAGAGCTAGGTGGGAAGTATGAGGGAATAAACCCCCACCTTATCCTCCATCACTTTATGCTTAAATTTTGTTGGTTTAACAAGGGTTTTCTAAGATAATTATAAGTGCATACACCCTCTTAACCTAAACCCTAGCTACAGATACTTACCTTGTGGAGTATGAGGATTTACACCCCCAAGGAGGTAGTACCTTTAGCTCTTTATTTTCTTGAATCCATTAACCCAATCATTAAAGGCATTAGTCATCACTTGTTGCATTGGAGATATAAAATTGTTGCTTTGGGAAACATGAAATTTGATGATTTTGAAGTTGTTCCTAGTGGAATCAAATCTATGTTATAAATGCTTGCTTGAGGCACTAGGGAATTTCATTTCTCCAAGTATTTCTTGTTGTTTTTACAAATTTAACCTACAGCCATTAGGGCCTTATAAAACCCTAACCAAAATCTTCTATAACTCCTAATTTAACCGTTGAAAATTGCCTAAAATCTGCCCACATAATCTACTTAGTACAATGCATCTTTTGGAAAGTTTTGAGAAAGTTTTAGTGGTTAAATATCTTGTTGTAATAACAAGTTTGTTACAAAAATAAGGCTGATAAATATCACTGCAATTAGCTTTTTATTACAACCTTTCATTTGTGTTAAAGTCTTGTTCTATCATTGTTGAGCTAAATTAGTT
The DNA here is from genome assembly GCA_032191745.1 of Picea mariana. NCBI lineage: Eukaryota > Viridiplantae > Streptophyta > Pinopsida > Pinales > Pinaceae > Picea > Picea mariana. The sequence continues at coordinate 6,472 of JASDQU010194362.1, read as the reverse complement.
TTTACTAGCTTGTCTCATGCTTATTCAATTGGACTTTTAGAACTTATATTGAAGCCCTTATTATCTTTTATGCACTGATATATATCATTGATATTCAATTACTTGATGGTTTTCATTAGATCCAACCCACCAAGTGGATTTCCAGTGCTTTTTGATCTTTTTGGACTCTTTGGGACAATGGGATGCAAGATGACCTATTTCAAAACAAGATCTGCAATGCAAGGAGACTCTCTCATAGTCAAGTTCATGAGGCCAAGAGTAATTTTTACCAGCAAGAATAACTTCATCTTGGAATCCTTTACTGAAGTCCATTTCCAGAAAAATATGGGCATAAGTAGATGTGATGTGCCTCCTAGTTTCACGGCTTGTGAGGTGGAACTTTCCTAATGATGAGCCAATGGCTTCGAGAGAGGGAAAACCCCAAAAATGCAGGGGTAGATTAGGAAGTCTCACCCAAACTGGGGATGAGGAGAGAATGTCAATAGTTGGATTGAAAGAAGGAGACCATGGTTTCATGAACAAACCCGAGTTTCCCCAAAACCACAGTGTGAGTTGAAGATCAGATCATGGTCTTCCTGAATTTCAAACTCAACTATGAAAAAACCCTTTTCACAAGGATGCAATAAAGCTTGTTGTTGCATGGTAGGGATCCAGGTAGAAGAGATCTAGCTATTAAGATCTACTAAGTTTGGAAAAAAACCATTGAAGTGAAAGACCAAACTCACAGATCTGTAATATTCCTCCTCTTCTTCAACATCGTATCCCATGGGAATGACAAGGGATGGGGTTTCCTGAACCACAAAAGATGAAGACGAGGGAGAAGAAACTCTCTGAGAAATATCCTGAAAAGAAGCACCAGATTGCAAAACAAAACCTTGCTTGAGCACATAAATGTAAGGAATGGCCCCAGGAACTGGGGCACCAACAGCAGCGGTAGATTCCACCCCCATGGGAATCAAAGGAGGCTAGAGTGAGGCCACCAAAGCCGACATGCAGGGGTCACGAGTGGCCAGGGTTAAACCCTAGTTGTCGCGGACAAAAGCCAGAGAGGCTCCATCTAATTGGTTGAGTTCGAAACATGTTAGAAATTATTGTTAACAAGTACATTATTAATAAAAAATCAAAGAAAAACTTTATATTAATCACCTTTTGATCCACCTAATTCTTCTCTTTGCAACATTTCCATAAATCTTTTATGCTTTTTTCCGCTCAAATTCTGAATAATCTTTTATAGTTTCTTCAAGTTTTTTCTCTCCATGAAATGCATTATCCAATACACATCATTTAAACCTATAGATAATACAAATATATTACATTTATATTAAAATTTAAAAGAATTTGCCTTGTTGTATTATTGGGATGTGCTTCCCTCATGTTTATTGCTATAATTTTGTTTCCTTGATCTTCTAGAATCCATCATCTATCAATAAAATCCCTATATAATGAAATATACTGTAAATTATGAAATATATTTACAAACGAAATAAACCATTTCATTCTAAAAAAAAATTAGTTTAGGTGACAACAATACACATTGGTGCACTTAATGTAACGTTACACACATGTGCATTAGACACATGTGCATTGTTACTATATAGCATGCATTGCTAAACTGTAATGTTCCCAGGCCATTTTTTTGCTTGGAACACTAACTCCTCATTGTTTGTTTGTGTTTGGTTATGTGTTTGCAGGTTTACTCATGGAGTTGTGTATTAGGGTTTATATGATGAGGATTAAAGCAATGAAGTAATAGATCTGAAGCATATACCATAAAAAAATACAACATACAATAAAGAACACCAATATAGAGCCAATAATGTCATATCTGACCTTTATTTAGATAGTAGATAGATCATGTAACAAGAGATCTGCAGATCTGGAAGAAAACCCCAATAATAACCAAAATGGGATGACATTTGCTACAATAATAGTCAATACAATGATAATATCCTTCCAAACGCCCTCTGAACAGAAGATCCAATCCTCCAAAGGCCAATAGCTGCAAGGGAAGACATATGAGATGGGACCCTGGTCTAATGTAATGCCACACCCTCCAAATTGGTTGAGTTGCGCACTGCCCTGGTAGCTATAGACCTCCTAGTTTTAGACCCTCCTCTTCCTGTGCTCCAAATGCCAAAATACTCCCTTGTAATGTAGATCGGGCTCCTAGAACCCTCCTAGTGAAGTCTCAGACTGAAAGGTGAAGTTCTGGCTCTTTGAATGAGCAAACCCTCAACTGGTTTGCGCCCCCTGGTTCACTAAATCTCCAATATTTTGGCCTCACCTATGGAGGCCTCCAACTGCTACAAAAATCATCAGAATGATAGATCGAGCCAACGAAATCCCACCGGTGAAGTCTCAAGATGATCTATAAATATCTGGGCCACAAAATGATGAAAAAATCCTTCTATGGTGTCCCCCTCTTTCCTCCAAATCATGCCAAGATCTAGGAAATACTCTGTTGGGATAACCTCCTCCTGAATAGATTAGAAATGATGCCCTGGACCATACAAAGAAAACCCATATGTTCCTTTGCCAAAAATCTCCCTCCTTACTTCAGATCGAACTGTTCGTCACAAGGTGGTGCGCCCTCCTGCTGGAAACCCCCTTAGGTTGTGCACTAGTATGCCCCTGCCAATAGATATAACCCCTATAACAATGTAGAATGGCGTGGGAGGATTGTTGCACCTCCGAAACCAAGCTTGGATAAAGAAAGGTGGGATATTTCACCACCGAGTTGATCTCTAGGGTTTTAGTCACAAAACCCTCAAAACTGCTTGTGCTCAAGAGCCCAAATGCAAAATGATAATAATAAATAATGCCTGATAAGTGCACCCTTCCTTTCTTTTATACCTCCATTCTATTCTTTTGTTGATTTAATTAACCCCTAGGGTTAAATCCTAGCTCAACTCCACCTTTTCTTTTATTTCGTTGAGTTACCCTTTTTCACACAAAGTCAACTCAGTAATATAACATTGTGCTTAGTTGACTTTGTCCCCATGATGCATGAAACTATAGTCTAGTGGGGATATCTAGAATACTGAGTCTCTCCAGACCTCTTCATCAAGAGTTGGGGGACATTACAGTCTCCCTTGCTAGAAATTGCTTTCCCACAAGCAATTCTGGACATGTCTCTTGAATCATTTGTTCCCCTTCCCAAGTGGCATCCTCTATGGGTAGGTTCTTCCACTTGACCAAATATTCTTTGATGCTTCTTTTCCTCAACTTCTTCTCCCATAATTCTATTATCTCCTTCAGTACTAGTACCAACTTTCCTTCTTCATCCAAAGGTGGCAATTCCTCAACAGGAATGATGTGTTTACCAATGGCTCTTTTTAAACAAGACACATGGAAGAAATTGTGTATTTTGCTTCCCTGTGGTAGATCAAGCTCATATTCCACGGACCCTACCTTCTTGTTGACCCTGTATGGACCAAAAAATCCAAGTTGGAGCTTCTTTGCGCCACTTCTTTTAATGGATGCATGCATGTACAGTTGAAGCTTCAAATAAACCAAGTCACCGACCTCAAATGTGCACTCCACCATGTTCTTGTCTGCATGTACCTTCTGTTGATTTTGTGCCTTTTGCAGGTGGTACTTAAGTTCCCTGAGTATGTCCTGACTTTGCTGAATCTAATCCTAAACCATGGGAGCCTTGTTGTCACCAAAGAAAATCTCCACAAATGAGAGGGGTCATAGTTGTATAAGGCTCTAAATGGTGGCATACCAATGGACATATGATGGGTGGTGTTGTAGCAATACTCCCCCAAATGAAGCAATTTAACCCATGCCTTTTATTGCCCTACCACATAACTCCTAAGGTAGCCTTCAACCCATTTATTGACTATCTCTGTTTGGCCATATATTTGAGGATGATATCCGGTACTAGGCGTTAATTCCGTACCTACCAACCTGAAGAGTTCCTGCCAAAATGTGCTCATAAACCTAGTGTCCTTGTCACTCACAATGGTTTTGGGTAAACCATGTAATCTGAAGACCTCCCAGAAGAACATATATGCAATCTATGTTGCACTGTAGTCTGTGGCAATGGAAAAAAAGTGTGCAAACTTAGTCAATCTATCTACTACCATGAAAATGTAATCTTTTCCCCGAGCCTTGGGAAACCCTGTGATGAAATCCATAGATATGCTTTTTCATTTATGCTCCAGGATGGGAAGTGGTTGTAGTAATCCTATTGGGTGAGTGTGTTCATCTTTGTTTACCTGACAAGTGGTGTACTCCTTGATGTGGCGCATCATATATTCTTTCAAGCCCTTCCAAGTGAATCTCTCCCATATCTGCCTATATGTCTTGGTGAACCCTTGATGCCCTGCTACTAGTGAATCATGGCATGCTTGTAGCACTTTGGCCTTAAAGGTTGACTCAGGGACCAAGAAAATTCATCCCTTGTAGTATATTATGTCATCCATGATTCTAAAGTTGTCATCTTGTACCTGTGCATCCATCAATTCACATGCAAATATGTTTTTTGAGTATTCCACCAAAAGGTGGGCCTTCCAGTCCACTGAGATGTCGGTCATGGAATAAATTGATGGTCTTCTAGATAAGGCATCTACCACTACATTATTCTTCCCTTTGACAAACTCAATGTCAAAGTCATAAGCCTGTATTTTTCTCACCCACTTTTGTTGCCTCTCATTTAAGTCCTTCTGATCGAGGAAGTACTTGAGGTTGTTGTGATCTGTCCTTGCGATGAATTTTTCCCCAACCAAATATTGCTTGAACTTAGCCAATGCATGCATGATGGCTAGCATTTATTTGTCATAGATGGTGTAGAGGAGCTCATGACCTCTCAATTTTTGTCTTTCATAAACAATAGGTTGCCTATTTTACATAAGCATTGCTCCAATGCCTTCCCCTGAGGCATCACACTCTACTGTGAAAGGTTGTGCGAAATTTGGTAGGGCCAATACTGGACACGTACTCATCACCTTCTTCATTTTTTCAAAGGAAAATTGTGCTTATGGACTCCAATTGAATGCCCCTTTCTTGGTTAAATCGGTCAAAGGTGCACAAAGTTGAGAGAAGCCCTTGACAAACCTCCTGTAATAGTAGCATATGCCCAAAAATCCCTTCAATTCATTGAGTGTCTTAGGTGTGGGCTAGTCAAGTATAGCTTGTATCTTCTCTTGGTGTACCTGTACCCCCTTCACTCCAATGATGTGCCCTAAATAAAGGACATCTGTCATTCCAAAATCACATTTGGATTCCTTAGCATATAATTATTTCTCTTCCATGATATCCAAAATCTGCTCTACATGATGAAGGTGCTCCTCCCAAGTTTTTCTATAGATCAACAAGTCATCAAAGAAGACCAAGAGGAACTTCCTCAGTTGCTTGTTGAAAATATGATTCATGCAATATTGGAAGGTAGTTGGTGCATTAGTCATCCCAAAAGGAATTACCAAGAACTCATAGTGTCCATAGTAACATTGGAAAGCAGTCTTGGAGACATCTTGCTCCCTCATCTTTATCGGATGATAGCCAGAGCGCAAGTCAATCTTTGTGAAGTATGCAACCCCATGGAGCTCATACAATAGCTCATCAATCCTCAGGATAGGGTATCTATTCTTTATTTTCTTCTTATTAAATCCGTGTAGTCAATACACATGTGCATGATCCCATCCTTGTTTTTCACCAATACTACTGAAGATGCAAAGGGATTGGAACTTGGCCTAATGTGGCCCATGTCTAGTAGTTCTTTAATGGCCTTCTCAATCTCATATTTATACTTCTTGGGGTTCCTGTAGAGAGTAGTGATGACATGTTTCAAACCCTCCTCCAACACTATGATGTGCTCAAACCCCCTATCTGGTGGTGCTCCTGGTGGTATGTGTAGAAAATTCGACACACTTAATGTATTTCTACGATTCTCCTGATCTAACAATTTCCGTCACTTGTTAAATACATAATCGCTTCTACTATTATTCTTGTGGAAGCAATTAAACCACAATCACAACCACAATGCACAAAGTGAAATATTAATAACACACAACACAAAAGTTTTACTGGGAAAGCGTAAAGCTAAAAACCCCAACTATCATATATTATGTATATCATGAATCATGAAACAATCTCATACAAAACTCTAATCTAAGAGCTCTCAGTACAATACAATCGTCTCACACTGTCATACACAAATTAGCAAATACATGTGCCAAGTCCTGTATCCAGACAACCTGCCTCCTCTGCACAATCTCTGCAATTCAAATTCTCACAATGAATCAAATGTTACAAATTGCCTAGTTTGCACATGCTCATAAGCATATCCAATGCATGTGTGAACAAATCACAATTGATATCCAACTGTCCCTTTCACCTGTTATCTCAACTGGGTCTCCACTGGATCTAACATGCATGTAGTTAACTGTGGCGAATCTTCAGTTGCATGTGAGTTCACTAATTAACTGAACTCTCACTAGTGCATGTTTAGTTACAACTAGTACAAATG
>JASDQU010194361.1:22945-42749 GCA_032191745.1 Picea mariana | reverse complement strand
TTGTAGCATGCATTTCATGCACCCTTATGATGAGTGCATCAACCACTTTATTCTCTTTCCTTTTAGTGTGTTTTATATCAAAATGATACTCACTGAGGAATTCCAACCATCTAACTTGTCTCACATTTAATGTTGGTTGTCCAAACAAATACTTCAAACCACTATGGTCTATCATCGACTCAAATTTACCGCCCATGAGATAATGCCTCCACATTTTCATCGCATGAATACTTACTGCCAATTCCAAGTCACACGTGGCATAATTCCTCCCATGCTCCTTCAACTTTCTTGATTCATATCAAATGAATTGCCTATTTTGGATAAAGATTCCACCAAGCCCTTCTTTACATGCAATTGTGCACACAAAAAAATCCTTAATTGGATCTGTAACCTTTAAGATAGGTGCATTGGTTAATAAATCTTTCAAGTGCTAGAAAATTTCTTCACACTTGGTAGTCCATTCAAATTTTATTCCTTTCTTTTGCAAGGAAGTGATTGGGTGTGCAATCTTGGAGAAACCTGCAATGAATCCCTTGTAGTAACCATCTAGACCCATAAATGATGTAACCTATGAAACATTCTTTGGTGTTGGCCAATTTCTAATTGCTTCAATCTTTTCTAGATTCACTGTTATGCCATTCTCTAAGACAATGTGGCCCAAGTAATGGACCCACTTTTGATAAAAAGTGTACTTACTCAAATTGACATACAATTGGTGTTCTTTCAACACTTGTAGCACCATCCTCAAATATTTCTCATGCTCCTACTTTGTCTTGGAGTAGATAAGAATATAATCCAAGAAGATAACGATAAATTTGTATAGGTAATCTATGAACATTCCATTCATTAGACACATAAAAGTAGATATCACATTGGTCAACCCAAATGGCACTACTACAAACTCATAATGACCATACCTTATCTGAAAGGATGTATTGCTAGTATCTTCTTCTTTGATTCTCACTTGATGATAACCTAATCTTGGGTCAATCTAGGACAATATCTTTTCTCCCTCCAGTTGATAAAAAAACTCATCAATCCCTGGCAAAGAATACTCGTTCTTTACTATAAATTTATTCAGCTATTTGAAGTCAATACATCACCTCAGAGTTCCATCCTTTTTCTTCACAAAAATTACTAGGGCACCCAAGGAAAAACACTTGGGCGTATGTAGTCCTTCTTCAAAAAATATTCTAGCCGCATCTGTAACTCTTTCAGCTCCAATGTGCTCATTCCATACAGAGTTTTGGACACTGGGACAACTCTAGGCATCAATTCAATAGAGAATTCAATGTCTCTCTTGGGTGGAAATCCTGGCATTTCCCCAAACACTTCTTCATACTCCTTCAAAACTGAATAGTCTTCAATGTTTGGCTCCTAATCCTTGGTTGGCTCCTCCATACATGTTGCATATATCTTGCATCATTTTCTAAAACTTGTTTTCAACTATAATGATGAAATCTCTCCGACAAATATAGGCCTTGGAATAACTTGAACCGTCCTTGAATTCCCTTCCTCATTGAGACTTTTGAAAGCCTTGTTGTAGCAATCTAGGATAACATGATGCTGGTCCAACCAATCCATATCAATCAAACAATCGTACGACCCAAGTGGCATGATGTTCAAATCTACCTTATTGCTGACTCGAATCATGTTCACTGGGACCAACTTATTGATTCTTCTCTTGGTTCCAATGGATAACTGAACCAACCAAGGCTTCTAATGTTTACATCTCTTCAATTTAAATATGTCAACCATATTAGGATCTATATAGGTATGACTTGCTCCATAATCAATCAAAGTAACTATGGGTCAATTATTAATCCTACCTTCCACCTCAATCATGTGGGATTGATAGTCTTCATATCTATTGTCCAAGGCTGCATAAATCCTTGGCACACTCCTACCCATGTCTTCCATTGTATCAACTTCTTGAATGTTATGTACAATCCTTGTCCTATCTCTCTTATGAGGATAATATTTATACATGTGGTCTCCCTCACATCCCCAACATTTTATAAGCTATTGTCTTGGCCTTTTCTCCAAGGAATCGGTCGCCTGAGGCTCATGTTGTACTTGTTTCCCTTGCATATATGACTATGAACTATTTCTAAAGAAAGTTGTCTTGAATCCTTTCCTCATCTGATCCATCTTGCCTTTCTTTTTGTCATCCCAATATTTTTGAAAAACATGCATTTCCTTACCCTAGTCATACAAATACTTAGTTTTTCTTATGGATTCCTCGAAATTATTGTGCTCATCAAATTGAATTTTATCCTCGTGGAATGATGTCAAGATGCTCAAGAACCTCTGAATTTTAACCTTCTCATCCATGATGAAATCCACATACCTCATAAGCTTCAAGAATTTCTTCTCCTACTCTTCAATGGTTGTTTCCTAATTTAAGCTCAAAGAATTCTTGCATTTTATTGTCATAATATTGTTCAGACACGTACTACTACGAAAAATCTTCTTAAAATTCTTCCAATCGATTCTATTTTCATCAATATTCTCGACCTTCGTCAGCTAGTCCCACCACATGGAAGATTTCCTCTGCAAATGATATATGGCAAACCTTGCTTCCATATTTGATGAATAATTGTGCAATTGAAAATATTTTCTCATACCCAAAAACCAAGCTTTAACTTCTTCACCCTTTCTATGCTCTTCATCAAATGTGTGTGGCTTAAGCCTCCTAATCTCTCCTTGCAAACAATCTAAGTTGGGCCTTCTCCTTTGATGTCCGACTAGGGGCCTACTTGGATTTCTCTCTGATTTTGGAAATGCAGGTGCTCTTCTAGTTTAATGTCTAGGTGAATGGTGATGCCTACTAACACTTCTTGACTGCCTTCTCCCTCTGTAGTCATCCCTTCTATCATGAGATATGTGCTCTGCTGCATGCTCTGCACTAGCCACATATCTTATGCTGAACTTCTTGTTGATTTGTCTTTGCAGGTTATTTAGACTCTATAGCAGTTGAGAATTAATTTGGTTATGATCCTCTTGAGCTCTTATCAAATTTCCATTATTTTTCTGTATAGCTTTGCACTTCCCTCTGCAAGCTCTTCATGAACTCTATAGGCTCCACTATGCTTTTATGTTCATTGGACTCTTTTTCTACATTTTCCAAGCTGATATTTAATTCCCTGGTTTCATCTCCATGGCTATAAGAACCTCATGCATCATTCATATCTTTAGTTCTCATTTATGAACCATATCTGTTATGCATGTACCTCTAATTCTAAAAAAATGTGCATGCAACAATTACTATTAGAATTATGCATATTGTCAAATATTTCATCAATTAGGCTAGAAGTCATTCTCAATCTCAATTTATAAATAGTACGGATGCACTAAACCAGATTCTAATTCTTTAAACACATTCTCATCCGAATCAACTTTCCAATGATTATACTCATGCCTCATTATGAGTTATGAGTGAAAAGTTACAACTTTTTGAATTTTTCTATCTCCACTCAATTTTTGTCCTGTTCTCACTGGTGCAATCTAACTGAGAGACCATGTTTTTCCAGCTCTAGCAAAAAATGTCAGAAACTAGAAAAAATTATATTGGGTGCATATATTATTTTTACTTGTGAATACAAAACAACTTTCGGATTCACAATCTGATGCTCCGGTCAAATTCTGTATAAATATGGAATTGTCAACTTTGCTCTTTTTAAATTTTCTCCAGGCTTGGAATTTTTAGGAAAACTTGCGATCTCCTAAATGAAGAAAACATTCCTCAAGACAAAGTTGCCTGGATTGTTAAGGAGGTAAAATGTTGAGTAAATAAAATTTTCCAAATTTTTAATCTGGGTCCCTTTTCCTCCTCCAGAGATTTCAAAAATCCTCCAAATGTTTCCAAGAATAGTGGTTTTTGGCTTATTTTTGTATCTCCATTCAAACTCCTTGGAATTTAGCCAAAATATCCATAGGGTATTTTCATATCTACTTTTTTGGACTCACTATAAAAAATTCATCAATAACATGACCTTTGTCAAAGAGTAACACCATGTTATTTAAAAATCATTCATTTGCATTTTCTAGAAAATTTAATTAGAAATGGCCAGTGGCCCTCACTAGAACTTTTGTAGGATTTCTCATTGCAAGCATACCTTTTAGATTTCATCTACTTCTTAGTTTTTCTACTTATGTTATGGCCAAAACAAGTTTTTGGCTCCAGACTTGTTTAATACCATCATCTTCTAACATGACAATCTTGTTGATGTGGCATGACACATGGTTACTGATGTCCACTTGTCATCCCTTGATTTGGCCATGTCATCATCCTATTTTCCCTTCATCGATGATCAATTTATTTCTTCCATCGATGACTCGAAGATTTCTTGTATCGTCGTTCGCTAAATTCCTTCTATCGGTGGTCGCCAAAATCCTTCTATTGGTTGTGGCCAAAATCCTTCTATTGGTGAACCCCGAAATCCTTCTTTCGACAAACTAAAAAATCCTTCCTTCAATGGTCGGGAAAATCCTTCTTTTGACATACTAAAAAATCCTTCCTTCGATGGTCGAAAAAATCCTTCTTTCGATAGACTGAAAAATCTTTTATTCGACTGTCTAAAAATCCTTCTTTCAACGAACAAAAAAATCCTTCCTTCAAGTATTCAAAGAATCCTTCTTTCGGCGGTCTGAAAAATCCTTCTCTATTGGTGACCTACAAAGTACACTTCAACAACCTCCAAAATTGTTTCTTCGATGTATTGGAAATTTTATCTTTTCAATGAACTCCAAAATTCTTCTCCATCGACAACCTGCAAAATGCACTTCAACAACCTCCAAAATTGTTTCTTTGACAAATTTGGAAAAACTTCATTTTTCAACAAACTTCGAAAAACTTTCATCGACAACCTACAAAATGCATTTCAACAACCTCCAAAATGGTTTCTTTGGTGAACTTGAAAAACACCTCATTTTTTGACGAACTCCGAAAAACATCCATCAACAACCTTGGAAAAAGTTCTTTTCTTTTTCGATGAACTTCGAAAAACCTTTTTTTTGGAAAACTCCAAAAAACCTCTGTTTTGGAAAACTCCAAAAAACCTCTGTTTTGGAAAACTCCAAAAAACCTCTTTTTTTATGAACTTTGAAAAACCTCCATCGACGGACTTGGAAAAACTTCATTTCTTTTTTGGCAAATTTTGGAAATCCTCTTTTTCGGCAAACTCCAAAAAAATTCTGTAAACAAACTTGGAAAAACTTTATTTCTTTTTTGACAAACTTCGAAAAACCTCCATCGGTGAACTTGGAAAAAATTAGAACTATTTTTTGACCAAATTCACGATGGTTCTAGACCATTGATTTCAAGGTCAAATGTGATCTTAGTCATTGATTCACCAAACTTCGCTGAACTCCAAACTCTTCTTCGACGATCTTGAAAATTGTTAGAAGTTTTTGTCCAAGTCTAAGATGAATATGGACCATTGATCTTAAGATCAACGTGAATTTAGTCGTCGATTTCACAAAGCTTCATGACTACCATGAAAACATGAAATTCGACCTCCTAGGCCAAATTTTAACTTTACAACTTATAGATTGATGCGATTAATCATGCCTTTCATTGTTCTGAGGGAAATTCAACGTGAAATTGCTCATAAATTTGGCGATTTTTCTCTGATTTTACCATTATTCCCAAATTTAATGTAGAGTAAAAAAATCCACAACTACAAATTTATCAAATTTGCATTGATCTTTGGCCCATATTGGTCCAGTGTTGAACCAAAATATTTGATTCCAATCTACAACATACCCAACTCCTTGGTTGGACCACATTACTACTAAATCGACTAACATATCGATTCAAATGCAAAAAATACGTGCAACATGACATACATGGTCATGCTATTATCAATAATTTTAAATTCATGAATGCATATGATTTAAACATGCACAGTAGCAATTAAACACACACAACATCATTCATCCATACAAAGTATAGAGTAAGTGCGACATTCGATCATGGTATTAAAACTGTAGATGACACAGTGATCAAAACACTTATTTTTTAAAACCGTTCTATTCAACCGATTGTAGATGACGGATGTTCCACCCACCAGTAGGCTTTGTTGCACCAATTCTCTCTACAACAAGCCACCCTTGAGTTGGGGCTATGACTCCACAAGGATGGACATGCTCCTATGGGTGTCTATAGTTCATTGTAACAACTCAAAACTCATTAAAACATAGTGACGTGACTCCTACAACCATTCCAACTGCCTAGCTCTCTTCCCCATCAGTCTGCACAACCTAAGGAATGAGATTTACTTCTATGCACTGCAGTCCCTCATGCAATATCCATCCCCTCCAGGGATCCAACACAGATAAACTAGGAATCTTTTAGTTGGGGGCTCTAGGAAATCTAGTTGCAACAAGAGTGCTCACACATTATTTCCAAATTCTCTTTAAGTGACTTCTTGGGAGAAAAATCACTTACATGCATGACAACCCCATTATTAGCATAATTACCAACTTCAACAAGCTACCTTCAATACCCACCATGGCTGCCCACTCTTTCCCAAGACTCAACTTTATTTTTCTTTCTTCTTACTAACTATAAAAACTGCTCTCCCCTCTACTCAAATTTCCTTCTTCTCCCATCCTTTCTTGACTCTCATTCTTCCCCCAAGGATGATTAAAATCAACCTATGTTATCATAACTGAATGGGATGACTTCATCACCCAACCTATTATGTGGATTCAATGATTGAGTGCTTAATAAGTCAAAGAAATAAATAGCTAAATTACAAACCGATTTGTGAAGGTGGATTAAAACATAAGGCATATGAAAACCTCTTAAAACCCCCATTAACCCCCCTCTCTCATGGAATCATAGCCCCCCCATTAGTTTGGTCCTTACCCATCTAGAGTCAGTGGTGTATTTCATTTTATTATTTTCAATGTACAATGTTTACATATTACATTGTTTGGTCCTCTACCATTCATAATATTACAAATATACAATGCTACATTGGGATCAAAATTGGGGTGTTACATCCAGGGACAATCCATGTTTAAAACTTCAATGAAAGCATGTCCAAGTCACAAGTATGCTAGTAACTATTTCTATATACATTTATCTCAATGTTTATGTTTTTTGATAGGTGTGAATGATGTGTCGCACCATTATCAAAAGCAAAACATGTGACAATTGCAACTCTTTATGAACATAGTCACTTCCTTGTTATCACTCAACACTCTCCATACTCATGCCTTCTAAAGCATATTTCTATAGTGAGAGTAATCCACCCTTATCCACTTCTATAATTCTTTCTAGGATACCTTCAAGTTATATTGATCTAATAGAATTGATGTGAGTTGCTTGTAAGAACAGGTTGAATTTTTATTGTTGAGTTTGTCATTATAGCTCTTCATTTCTCGTAATTAAAGATTCTACTTGTTGTTAGAGTGGGTAATTGATGTGTGCCTATATAGGATGAATGCACCAGCATGTGGAACAATATTTTGGCCATTGAGAGGGTGTCTTGGGCTATGAATGTAGGGTGGAAAACACCAAATCAATCACAACATCAATGCCCAATGTAGATGGTCTCTCCATCAAAGCTTCACCCCAGTGCCTGGTTGCTGCTTGTATCCAAGTAGTTAATTTATAGGTAAGCAGGGACGGTATGATAATGGTTGGAGAGATTTACAAAAGGTTGGTCCATCTAGTCAAGTGCAATGGAGGCGGTCGAACGAGGTCATGACAAGTGCAATGAAGGCTGTGTAGAATGAGGTCATGGCAAGTGCAATGGAGGCTATGTAGAATGAGGTCATGGCAAGTGCATGGAAGGCTGTGTAGAATGAGGTCATGTCAAGAGCAACTAACTCTGTGTAGAGGTTGTGACATGTGTAGTTAAGGAAACACACTTTTAATTTTTACATCAAATGTAATGCAAAATTTCATCCAAACTTAGGTGATCCATATAACTTAGGCAATGCATAAATTTGAAGGAGTGAAAAAAATATAAATTCAAACCAATGTTATAATGAATTTTAGCATTAATTCACTTTAGAATGGTGAGTGTCAAGGAACTCTATAATTCTCATGTGAAACTTAGGCTTTCATGTAAATAAATCCCATTGAATATTAACTCTCCTCGATATGAGGCTAAATAAGAGAGATAGTTGGTTGATTGGTGGAAAAAAAAACTTAGTATATTTGATTCATTGAAAAACAAAATCTTGATATTTTTCAATCAAAACTATTATCCCAAGTTTTAACTCAAAAATATACAAAATGCTTTTGCTACACCAATCATGTACTTGTCTATCACAAAACACTTTTGATACACTAGTCAATGACTTCTCCCTCTTATTTGACCTCATATGAAGATGAGTTAATATGCATTAATGCCATTTCCATGAACTCTTAAGTTTCAACTAAAAATTATATATGCCATTAACATTGAAAATTATAGAGTGAACTAATGCTATAGATTAATTTGGCATTCCATTATTTTCACTACTACAAATTATTTATCGATCACCTAACCTAAATTTCCATGAATCCATTGACTTTTATATATATCCATGTATGCCACTATATCTATGTGGATGCCACTACCTTGCAAATATCTAGATGGCGTCGACCTCACCACAGTCCTTGCCACAATTCTTAATGGCTTAGCTGTAATATTTACTAATACATGCACATGTTCACGATGCCTCTAATCTGCAGGAGCAATTAAGATGAATGTTGGTTTTTGGACAAATGTTAGTATGCCACATTTAACCCATCAAAGATAAGTTAACATGCCTAATCATATTCTCAAATTTTATACATTGATCTCACCTCAATGTTATTTATTTGTAGCATAAACTATAAGGGCCTCACCTCACTCTTTGCACTAATTATATCCGAGCATGTGTATTTTCCTTCAGAGTTTTATGGAGGCATTTCATATTTGTTGTTTTCTCTGGTACATGGCTTGTCACTAATAGTTTCCAGAATCACGTCGTCAGCAAATGGACAAGAAACCCTCTTCTTGTTTCCTTATCTTCAAAACGAGCGTGCCACAAACAAAAATGATATGTGTATATATTTTTTTCATATTTGTTGTTTTTTCTCATACATCACTTATCACTAATAGTTTCCGAATCATGTTGTGAGGAAATGGACAAGAAACCCTCTTGTCCATTTGAATTCAGTGCATAAGTTGGGCCTTATTTTAATTGATACATTACGATGAAATAATAAATGATGTTGTTGTTAAAGAGAAGAAAACATAACGTTTTTTTACATATAGAGGGTTTATTATATATATATATTAGCGACAAATAATAGATGAAATTGTTGTTAAATACTAGGTCTATACTAGGTCTTTCCGTCAGGTTTTCCATGAAGCAAAGATGAATTTGATTATTACTAGTTACTTCACACTTATAACGTAGATTGATAGCCATTATCACCATTGTATTGTGCAACAAGTAGAAGTAGATGAAACTGAAAGAAAAGATGAAGGATCGAGGAGGTCTTTCAAAGAAACAAACGTGGAGTGCCGATTTGAATCCAAAGAACGATTCCTGGGGACTAGATGGTCAACACCACATGCTCATGTCTATTTTTAATTGCTTATCTACAAAATATATGCTCAGAAATTTTGAAATCCTTCGTTGTTGTAGTACCTGTGTGAAATGCCCACCAATAATAAGGTCTGACAAATAGATTAAACGAAAATGAGATTGTGCAGGTATGATTTAACTATTGTCACTGTAAAATGTTTGGTTTTATGTAATTTCTTTAAACGTTTGTTGATATCACATATAACTAGTAAATATCCATCTAAACTCTGGTTAGATATCAAATAAGTTAACTTCAAATATGTGGAGTGAAGTGCATCCTAAACTAGAGATGCCTATCAAAACTTAGTTTAAATGGGTATACACCATAATTATTCATGTGTCATTGATCCTTAGAATTTTGTCATCGGATAGGGGATTTTATTAGTGTTACTGCAATCTTCGTTGGGGCTAGAAGGGTATACATGCATAACTATGTAATATATGACATGCTAACTATTGTCTCTAATGTAATTGATAGTGGTTTATATTGGGAGTAATCTTTACTTGAAATGAGCATTTATCCAGTAGCATAATCCTTGTCTACCAATAATATTGGATTAGAAAAACTAAGAACATGGGCCTGGTTAGGAGGAATTTCATAAACAAATATGAATATTTATGGGAATGCTATACAATTCCTATATGATTCCCATTTCGAGGATGATTTTGTATTCTTGGCACATGGTGTGGTAATTATACCAAATTTTCGTTCCAAGACAAATAGCAAAAGGGAGTGAAAGAAAATTTATTTTGGGTTGGATTCTACTCGAAATGTGCTAAGGACATAACCAAATAAATAATGCAAGTTGTTGTGAAAAATCCTAAATCTAAGTTTTACAATCCATTAAGGTCTTAAAAAATAGGTCACCTCTTTAAAATTTTAAAAGAAAATCCACTCTTGTTTCTTAAAAGTCATTTTGTCTATGTTGTTTATGACTTTAGAGTTAAAATGCAGTTCACTCGTAGAGCCCTTTTGTAGTATTTCATTTATTCAAATTTAAATTCAAGATATAGACAATTCATTCATTTTCAGGTCTTGCAGGACATGGTGCAATTCAACATTCCATCTACAAGCTTATTCCTATTTACATAGACATTTAATGTTGAACATCCACTCATGGCCAAGTTATTCTTATGTTATGCAAAAGGAGACTAGTCATTCATCAACTCAATGATCTTTTATTTCTCAAATCCTAAAAGATCAAACCCATATGAAAGAAATATGTCCTAAAATATCACATCCGTCTAAAAGAAATATGATTTTTTATTTATCAAATCCTAAAAGATCAAACCCATTTGAAAAAAATATGTCCTAAAATATCACATCCATCTAAAATAAATATGCAGATTGAATGCTACATTGCTTGTGTTTGATTGTAATAGGTTGGAGACTTTGACTTTGCATGGTGGCAACTCGATGGTGATCTTGCTGTCGAAACCCAAGTTTCTAGCACATTTGGGTAAATTATCAGTGGTATTTATCATATTATCTTGCTGTGATAACAACACCCTTTAAGGATTGGTGTCAATTTAGAAATTGTATGAATTTCAATGAACATAGGGCAATACTTACAACATCAAAATAAGGACTTATGGCTTGTCTGAAGACCGAGTCATCTTGAGAAGCCCCGACTGTGAGGTTGAGTTTAGGTAGATTAACAGAAGCATTTGTGTCAAAATTCTGGTGATGACTAACACTTTGTTGATTAATCTTTTCCCTGTAAATCCGTTCATTCCTTGAAAAACGTTTTCCTCAGCTTGGAAAAGCATGGGTAGATGCCATAACAACATTGACATGCCCCTCTTTTGGGGCCGTAGAGATGATTTCTTTGGTTTGACATTACATTAAGTTAAAGTTGTGATCGATTAGCAGAGTGAAAAAACTGCAATACTTTGAAATCTGTGCAAATATTTCATGGGAAAAGGCTCATAGAAACATTGCAATGACGTCTCTTTTGGGGGCATAGAGCTAATTTCTTCTATTTGACACTGCTCAAATATTGCACTAAGTTAAAATTGTGGTCTACAGATGAAGGAACTGATGAACAACTTGCAATACTTTAGATTTTGCATAGATATTCCATGCAAAAAAGCCACAGGAGGCTCAACATCCACAAATTTTTACAGTAAGTACTATTTTTCTGTACACTTCATATTTATTTCTTATTATGTCTTGCTGAAGAGGGAAAGAGCTGCTAGTCTTCATGTAGATCCTATTATTGTGTAAGACTAATCGATTCCGTAGCTTATACTATTGGGCAGGTGTTTTATCATCTTTATCAATGCAACTATGACATCAAAGCAACTATCACATCAAAGAACAACCCATATTACCCAGATGAATTCATCTCCAACCTTTAGAAATCAGTGAATGTAAATATGATATACAGATCACATAAACATGTGAGAATCCATTGGTGGATTGATAACCATAAGCCACAATGTAATGATGGACTATAAATGAAGCGTTAGCATATGTACCAAGATATATAAATGAAAGCATCAATGTGAGTACCAAGATACCTCTGAATCTGCCCTATTATTAGAGTTAGATGAGTTTTCTAATGTTCTTATATATCATTCAATTTTGCGGTGCTTTATCATTCAATAAAAGGGTAAATTCGCAGTGCTTTATCATTCAACTTCGTGGTGCATTATCATTCAATAAAAGGGTAAATTCACAATACTTTATTATTTAATAAAAGGGTAAATTCACAGTGCTTTATCATTCAAATTCGAAGTGATTTATCATTCAAATTCGCGGTGCTTTATCTTTCAAATTCGCTGGGCTTTAAGATGCGATAATGCTATCTATATACAAAGGATTTTGTTGGAAATAAGCCAAGAATCAAACACTGGTAAAGTCATACTAAAATGCAACATTAAAACCACATTTTTGCCGGCAGTTAGAAGCACAAATTGGTGGAGAAAAAACGGTCAAATGCAGCACCAAAGGGCATCGAAAGGCAGTAAAATAACCAACATGAAATTGCAGCATAAAGATACACGATCTAGACTGGTAAGATCCACCAAAACACGGTTAAAGGAGGATGAGATCGTAGCTGAAAAATGAGCCATGATTTTGCTGAAGATGACCCCCATTTTGGGTTGAGATAAAATGCCAAGAAATCGATCAGAGATGAATCACAGAGATAATCATTCAAAGAACACAGAGATGAATTGAAATCACATAGTTAATTTATGGGTTTGTTTATGTGCAGGGATAAATGGAACGCAGAGGTAAATTGATGCAGATATAAATTAAATGCAGAGATTAACCACCATAAGAACACTGATAATCAACACAAGAAAACGTAGAAGTAATCAATCACAAGAAATGCAGAAATAAACTTTCAAGGAAACACCAAGGTTTTCATAGTTTAAATTATCAAAACACAAAGGTACTCATTCACAAGAAGGTGCAAGGACAAATCATTCAGCCATGAATCAATCAAACACAAAGATAAGTAAGGGATATACAGTTGGGCAAAATTTATCCTTCACTCATCATCCATGCATAGAAAAATAGGGCATTTGAATCTATAGGTCTTTAAACATCGAAGTGACGACCGTCAATTCAGCTCCTGGCTGACTGCTCAGGCACAAACTGATGACTAAAGGGATAAGGGAAAAACACAAATTTATTTGTAATAATCAATAAAACAAACACAAAAAAGTCTTAGCAATCAGGGTTGGGTAAGCCAAGGGAATCAATTCAAGATGCAGCAAGCGTAAGGCTGGGATGACTTCAAGTTCATTGATTACAAAATGCTGAGTAAAACATAATCTTTACACAATAGAAGTACAGTAATGAAAGCGTAGGAACAATATTAAACTACCATTTAAAAATATACGAATGCGTACTGTAGTCAAATGCGAAAGCTCCGAGTCGTTGTCCCGCGTGCGCTCCATCCAGCTTTCATTTTTCGATCGATGTGACCTCACCGATACCTCCCAGCCAATGCTAGGGGTACTCTTCTTCCCACTGAGCCCCCGAGCCGCAAAGGGGCCACACACATAATACCAGAGAACCACTAGCCCCCAAATTGCCTCGCAAGTTCGAGCTACGACTCGTTACCCGAGCTGGGTATCCCAACTCTCACAAGATAAGTTCAGTCAAGACAAAAATTCAACAACGTAACGTTACGCATAAAGATCAGATCCATACTCCTCCTCCTCCATCATTTTTATAGAGTTTTTAAGTGTTTTCTTTCCCAAATTCCCATTTAATTTCTTTTTCATTAATTTAATAAAAAAAAACCTCCCCCGTACACATGTCACCCATCCCCCTAGTTGCACCAGAAAATTAATTTCATTAATTATTCCTATTTCCCTCACCCACCTAAAAGCATTCCTAAAAACGCTCCTTGGTGTCCCAATATTCCCTTACAAATATTAAATGACTTATACCTTACTAAATTCGTAGTTGAGTTCAAAAACAACAAGTTCCCAAGACAAGATTCCTTACTAAGTTAGACATTTAAATTTTTCTTTATGTTTCCCCTTTTTCCTTTAGTTTCCTATTTCTTTTAAGTTTCCCTCTTTTCCCTTTTTAACTAAAACTCAATTTAGTAGGTGTAGAAAAACAACCATTTACCCCTTTTTCTTTTTAATTAAAAATTAAATTAGCATATGTAGATAAAACAATCATTTCCCTTTTAAAATTTTAATCCCCCCTTATAATTTGATTTTAATAATTTAATTAAATTTCTTACCCCCCTTCTTGTTACATGTTTAATTATGATTATTATTTTTGACCACATGTGTTACTTAGACCTGGATTTTAATTTCACTAGGCTAGGTGACATTTTTAATAGGGAAATTGTTTTTAAATCTTACTTATTGAATAATTAATTTTAAGGCCGACTAGGTTTATTCACTTACTCGTTGAAATCACAACGTACCCTTCAAGACGCACTAGGTGCTCCAAGGGTGCCACTCACCTTTTTCCATTTTCCTTGCACAACATGCCCTTCAGGATGCACTACGTGCTCCAAGGGTGCCACTCACCTTTTTCCATTTTCCTTGCGCGACGTTCCCTTTAGGACACACTACGTGCTCCAAGGGTGTTGCTCGCCTTTTTCTGTTTTCTTTGCGTGACACACCCTTCAGGACGCACTGCATGCTCCAAGGTTTCCACTCACCTCTTGACTAACTTGGTAGACATAAAAAACCCCTAGAGTCAATACTCCGACAGGTGATCTTGTGGGAAACTAAGGGCCTCTAAGGAATAAGGCCCCTGCCTTATTGCGCGCCCCTTAGAATCATCATGAGCGACTTTCACAGTCTGCCCTCACGACATCATGGGTCTTCTCGAACTAGGTAATCGTTAACCTACTGTTCAAGCCATGATGGGAGTGCTAGTAGGATGTGGTAGGGCTGTTGTCCACACCTCTCCCTCAAGTCTCTGGTTGTCCTGTGTGAACCCTCTACTCCACATGCGAGTTTGGTCGGCAAGCTATCGTCAGCTTGCATTCATCAAGGAATCATGTCAACAATAATAATCAATCATCATAACATCTAATCATATGTACCTATGTCACATCAACAATATTCAACCCATCAGTCCACTCCCTGACTTGATCCAGAGCCCAAGGGGTTTCATCGATGCCTCTGCATCCTCAATGTCCAAAGTCTTGCACACTCAGGAGGACCCAGTCAGTAACACCTGTCTATGTAAATATAACAAAATAACATATCACCATATCCATAATGCCTCATAATCATAATCAAATGACCAATAGTATAATAATCTGGATCACTTGCAAGCAAGTGTCCTCAAAGAATAAGTTTTCTTAGTGCGCACAAGAGAAGGATGTTACATACACCCTCTTGGTATAAACTTCGTCCTGAAGTTTCACAGTATATAAATGCCTAAATAAAGTGTATCACAGTATCATAAGTCTATCTATAAAAAATGGGAACTGCTGGCAGATATCATATGCATCCTCCCAAGTCGTCGAGTGTGGACTAAAGTTGTGCCACTAGACCTTGACCTGATTCAGGGTTCGAAGTCGTAGTTTTCAAATGCGATGGTATAGGATGTAGATCGGATTTGCTGTGAGTGCACCCTCATCTGATCCTGCAAGGAACTCATGTCAACATCATGAGTAGGATCACTAACATAATGTCTCAAAACAAAGACTTGAAAGACATCGTGTGTTTGCGTCAAAGAATCATGCAAGGCTAGTCAAATTGGCCACGAGCCTTCTCTTTTCCACATTCTCGTAGGATCCCACGAACCTAGGAGATAGTTTAGGACCCTTTCCAAACTTGATCGAACTCTTATGCTGTTTCACTCTCAAGAATACTGGATTTCCACATCGTAACTACAGTTGACACGATGTGCATCGACATAACTCTTCTGCCGATCCCGTGCTTCCTTGATCCTTTGTCTTATAGTTTTCAATTGATATTCCATTTGTTGGATCGATTTTGGTCCCACCAGGACCCTATCCTCAAGCCGATCCCAACTCAAGGCGTCCGACATGGTCACCCATAAAGAAACTCGAAAGGCACCATCTTAATGGTGCTTTGATAATTGTCGTTATACATAAATTCTACCAGTGGCAAGAACTCTTCCCAATGCTTCTGTTGGTCCATAATGTATATACACAACATGTCCTCCAGGATTTGGTTTGTTTGTTTAGTCTTCCTGTCTGTCTCCGGGTGATACACAGTACTAAAGTTAAGCTGGGTTCCCAATGCCTCTTGGAAACTAGTCCAAAATCGTCCAGTAAACACCAATCCTTGATCAGATATAATCCTCTTAGGCACGCCATGTAGCCTCACAATATCACTGATGAAAAATCTAGCTATGGCAGGTGCCTAATACGTCGTACACACATAAATAAAATGAGCACTATTCGTCAGAGTGTCGACTACTACAAAAATGAAGTCATGTATCCTTGCCGTTCGTGGCAATCCAACAATGAAATCCATCGAAATAACCTCCCATTTTGATATTGGAATAGCGTGTGGCTGTAGAAATCCTGCTGGATGTCTATATTAAGCCTTCACCTGCTGACATTCTAGACATCTTTCCACGTAGTTGACTATGTCTGCCTTCATTTTTTTCCAGAAGAATAAGGGTTTAAGGTCTGCCCTCATCTTCGTGACTCCAGGATGAGCCATGTATACTACTCTGTGAGCCTCGTTTAGGATAAAACTCCTCAACTCGTTGTTCGGTGGTACATAAATTCAATTTTTAAATCTCAATAATCCATCATCATCTAATGTAAATCCTTCAAATCTTGGTACCATCATGGTGTCTTCGCCGATAAAATCCTTGACCTCCTTGTACCAGTCATCGTCGCACTGTAAAGTTAGAATATTTTCACATAGATTCGTCTGAAGAGGCATCACCAAAAATATGTGTGGTCTCCGACTCAATGCATCAACCACTCTATTCATTGTTCCCTTTATGTAAGTAATCTCAAAATCGTACTCGCTAAGCAATTTCGACCAACGCCATTGTCGTGCGTTCAGGTCGCTTTGCGTAAAGATGTGCTATAGTCCACAATGGTCCATTTTTAGTTCAAATTTTCGTCCAATAAGGTAGTTTCTCCAAAATCTCAAGGCATATACAATGGCTAACAACTCCAAATCATGCGTCGCATAGTTCTCCTCATGTCTTCTCAACTTCCTCGAGATGTAAGAGATCACTTGACCGTCTTACATCAAGACTCCGCCTAAGCCTTCCTTGGATGCGTCAGTGCATACGAAGAAGTCTGTGTCTATGTCAAGGAACTTTAGTATCGATGCTTTTGTCAACAACTCCTTGAGCCTCCAAAATGATTCCGCATATTTCTCAATCCAAACAAACTTCTTGTTCTTCTTATGCAATTCTGTGATCGGATTTGCTATCTTCGAAAATCCCTTAATGAACCATCGATAGTATCCTTCTAAACCCATGAAGCTACGCACTTCTGGGACATTTGTCGTCACAGACCATTCCATAATATCCTTGACCTTTTGTTGGATCTATGACGATACCTTCGCCGGAGATGACACGCCCTAATTAGTGAATCTTCGATTGGCAAAACGAACATTTAGACAATTTCCCATAGGATTTGTTCTCTCGCAGACACTGTAGTACCAAGCGCAAGTGTTCATCATGCTCCTCCATCATCCAAGAGTAAATCAAAACTTCGTCAATGAATTCTTGGATGAACTTGTCCAAGTAGTTAAGGAACACCATGTTCATCAAACTCATAAATACCCCTCAGGCGTTCGTCAGTCCAAATGGTAAAACAATAAACTCGTAATGTCCAAACCTTATCTTAAAGGCGGTCTTAGGGATGCCATTCTCCTTGATCCGTAACTAGTGATACCTTGATTGCAAGTCGATCCTTGAAAACACCATCATGCCTTTCATCTGATCGAACAGATCATCAATCCTTGGCAATGAGTACTGATTCTTGATCGTTGCCTTGCTCAATTGACGGTAGTCAATGCAGAGTCTCCACGACCCATCCTTCTTCCGTATGAAAATAACATGTGCACCCCACGATGACACATTTGGATGTATAATTCTTAGGTCCAACAACTCCTTCAGTTGCCTTTTCAACTCCTTTAACTCCAGGGTTGACATCCGATAAGGCGTTCTTGCTATCAGTTCAGTCCCCGGTTTTAGGTCTATGGTAAATTTCAAATCCCTCTTCAGAGGCATCTGAGGTAACTCCTCAGGGAAGATGTCTGCAAACTCTCTCACCACCGGAAGGTGTTCTAGACCTTCCACTGCTACCTTCTCGTATAACACAAGGATCGCAGAAATATTACATTCTTTGTGCATGCTCTTCTATAACTGTAAGGAAGAGATGAACCTCAGGGAAACTCCCTGGTTCTGACCTACAATCACTCGTCTCTGTCCCTCATCATCAACCAAGCTCAATGGTTTCGTCTTATAGTTGAGTATCTCCTCATGCAATTCCAATCATTCCATAGCAATCAAAACATCACAATATCCTAAGATCGTGATGTACAGGTTGGCCCTAGTGAAAAAACTCTCCTAGGTTAAGGCTACAACCCATAACCTTCAGTAGCACATGGATATATCAAAATGCTAAGGTTCTGGTCAACGATGGTACCTGACGTCTCGAGCATAGTCGAATGGTGCTCTTCCTAGAGGTTATTCACCGCTGCATGAATCCGATGGGCCTTGCCCAAATCTCCCACGGTAGTGGGTCCAGCTGATCCAGATGCTCTAGTCCTCTCCACTGGGCAGTCGCGCTGGAAATGTGGCTCCCCACATTCCAACACACTTTCTTATGTCCAGTATTCCTAGTACCCAAAGTAGAAACTGAATCCTAACACTAAGGCCAAACACAAACTTGATGACCTTAATTTCTCTGTAATTTGGTGCGGAGCATACCGAAACAACTTTAAAAACGGGCCTCGTACTCGGGCACCGTATGACCTCCCTGTCGCAAGACGTTGAAATCATTGAGCTGACACTCTGTTAGGAACCAAATATCAATATATCATAGAAAAAACTCAGAATAATTACTCAACGCCTTGAAAAAGAGATAAATTCAGATAATAAGCCTCTTCGAGGGGGCAACCTCCTTATGCCCACATAAATTTCCAGATACAAGATGATTCCAAATGAAAATGTCTCCTTGGTATATATAGGAGACTAGAAGGTATAATTACAAATAATGGACTAAATCTGACATAAATAAAATAACATTCCTAATGTAATATTCCCTAATTAAGGGGTAGTGAGCCACTATTTAGGGCTTAACATGCCCCTCCCCTTGAGACAAGTGTTTTCCGCAACACTTGAGTAACTCTGGATTCTTCTGTATAAAAGACTCATCTTCCTAAGTGGAATATTCAACCAATAGTTTCCTCCATTTAATGAGATACTCTGAAATGGATCTATTCCTCAGCTGGCGAATTCTTGTGTCAGTGATGGATTCGGGCTCCAATATGATTTTTCCTTCCTTGTCAAGTTCTGACAATATATTTTGAACTGGGATCTTGTCACCTATAACCTTATTTAAGCATGAAACATGGAACACTGGTTGTACTCGTGAAGATGCAGGGAACTCCAATTTGTATGCCATAGTACCAATCTTTTGCAACACCTTATAAGGGCCATAGTACTTTGGTGATAATTTATTATCCTTCTTGGCTTGCTTGAGGGACATCTGTTTGTATGGTTGTAGTCTTAAAAACACCCAATCTCCTACTTCAAAACTTCTTTCACTACGATGTTGAT
>JASDQU010194357.1:0-17431 GCA_032191745.1 Picea mariana | reverse complement strand
ATATGACCTTGGGCTATGAGCTTCATGTGACCATGCGATTGTAGGCGCATCCATAGGCAGTTTGAGGGAAACCTTCTTTTTTCCCCACAATTCACTACGAGCCTCCATGCGTCCTTTCTCCAAAACCGTGGTTTCAATTGCGACCCGCTCACAAAAAATTAAGAGCCAAGGATGTTCTGGCCCCGCAATAGAGCATGACCATCAATCTCATGATCTTGACAGTGCTCCTGAACGAACAGTTCATATCTGTCCTTTCAATTATGCGGACCAAATCTCACCTTCCTACATCAACGGCTGAGATTTACTTCGTGATCCAGGCTCTGGGAGTTTCAAATATCAAACCATGTTGTTGTTGACTAGATATATTCCAAAATGGAAGATCTGTTGAAAATTGTCCTCTTCAATCGACGTCTTTTCCATCTTTCCTTTGTCCACGTGCAATCCTTAGTCTCAATGATCAAGTGACATTTGGCGCTCCAAACCAACGGACGATATCGATTTCTTCTTTCGGGCTTCGGGAGTTTCGATTCTCGAACTCTGCTTTCTTTTGGATCATTTCACTCAGAGTCCACGATCTTAAAACATGTGTCCTCTTTAATCCAATGGCTATCCTCTACTCCAGGAGTTATGCCTTCGGTAATCTCAAACCTTTGTCCTTCGCATTTTCTCGGAGTAGTTTTTCTCGGAGTTCACGATCTGTTGACACATACCCTCCTGCATGATCAACAATCATAAGTGACTTTGGCACTTCAGGACTTTAGGCTGATCTTGATGATAAAACTCTCAAATTAAAAATCCTAGAGTGATTTCACTTACTTACATCACTTGATGACATGTCATGAGCCTAGTAGTTGCCACATGTCACTCAGATTTGTGATTTGCATGTACCTGAAGTGCCAAATCAACTTGACACTTGTCATTGTTTGATTGCACCATGTGTCCTTGCTGGCGTAGTCTTGCTGACGTGATCTACTAACCAACAGCACTAATCCAATGGTGCTCGTATGTCCTCCAAATCCAATGGTCCTTATTTATTTCAAATTTTCGGGCTTCTGGTTTTTCCAATCTCAAACTTTATGGAGCGTAACCTCATCGTATATTTATATCCGAAGTGAATCTTGTTCATTGATCAAAATCTTAGATCGACGACTCGATCTTTCTGCGACGTATCTCTTTTGGTGTATCCTGTCCTTCCACTTGGAATGATCCAACGGCTGACATAAATTCACATTTCGGGAATTTCAAATCTCAAGCTCTCCAGAGTGTAACCTCCTCGTGTCTTTAGATCCAATGTGAAATTTTTTAATTGATCATGAACTTAGATCAACGAATCGATCTTTCTGCGATGCGGCTTTGCTGACTTATCATATCTTTCCACTTCAAACTGATCTGACGGTTTTTGTTTACTCCGGCTCTCTGGACTTCAGGTTTTTCAAGTCTCAAACTGAAAAATCCTTGAAGTGATTTTCTCTAAAGTTGAGGATCGTGTGCCACGTATCATTCTTCACGATGGATGGTCCCTTCTTACTTCGGGACTTTGGGACTTTGACAAGTTCGCTCTCCTACACTCTTCCAAAGGCTTAACCTTCATGCATTTATTTATGGATCAAACGATTGTTGATCCTCGGTACTCAGATCCAACAGGACAAATATGTACTTCTCCTTTGAGCTTCCTCTGGTCACTGGACACTGATCTAATGGTCATCGGGTATTCAGGATTGGTGATTCAACGGCCACTGTCGTTCTTCCTCCTGAGCTTTATGATCTCTCTAACTTAGAAGGTTTTCTAAGTGTTCAAAGGTCTCGACCTTTGATCCTCATGTGAGTCCTTCGATTGAACTTCAGTTGCACTTATGGAAAGCGCAAGGTGCTATCTCTTTTGATCTTTGAGCTCTACATAGTGTTCGGTCCTCCTTTTAAGCTTACGCTTCCTTCTTCTATGCATGTTGTTCTTGCCATCAATGACAAGGAGACACTTTCCTATAAAACACGTCAACACCATGGAGAAAAGTTTTTTTTACATCTAACTATTCAAGATGCAAATATTCTACTGCCACAAGACTTAAAATAGTCCTAATTAAAGTCATTTTAACAACAGGAGAAAATATTGCATCAAAATATATACCTTTCTTTTCTGCAAACCCCTTTACAATAAGTCTAGCCTTGTACCACTTTTTTCCTCCATATTCTTCCTTCAACTTGTAAACCCATTTATTCTGTAATGTTCTTTTCCCTGCAGGAAATTGAACCAAATCCCAAGTCTGGTTATTTACAAGGGAATCCATTTCCTCTTTCATTCCTTGCTCCCAATTCTTTTTGGTCTCTACCTGCACTGCCTCTTCATAACATTTTGGTTCACCAAAATCAATCAACAATAAATAATACAATGAATGAGAGTATTGTTTAGAGGGTCTACTTAACCTGGTAGATCTTCTAACAACACTTGCAGGAGTTTGAGGTACTTGTTGATCTTGTTGTTGTACATTTTGATCTTTTGGTTCCTTTGGAATTTAATTTTCAGTGATCTCATCAAGCACTGTGTATTATGGTTTTTATTTTTCTTGTATCTTTACCTGCAACTGATCTTTGTACATGACCTTCTCATTGAATATGACATCTCTACTCCCAATAATTTTGTGATTTTCATAATCCCATAAGCGATAACCAAAATCATTAACATTGTATCCAATAAAGATACACTTCTTGGATTTTTCCTCAAGCTTTGTTCTATTTTCTTTATCAATATGGACAATTTCTTCACAACAGAAAGTCTTCAAAAAGGAATCGTTTACCTTTTTACCTGTCCATTCCTCCTCTAGAATTTCACCATCCAAAGAGCTTGAAGGTCCTTTGTTTATTAAGAAAACAACAATATTTCCAACATCTTCCCAAAACTGTAAGGGTAACCCAGCATGCAATCTCATACTCCTTGCACACTCCATGATTGTCCTCTTCATCCTTTCTAACACAACATTTTTTTGTGGTGTTCCTGGAACTGTCTTCTCTCTACAAATCCCATGGTACGAATAGTAATCATCAAACTCCTTGTTCCAATATTCACCTCCATTGTTTGATTTGAGATAATTCAACCTTTTTCCTATCTCATTCTCAACTAAAGCTTTACATTTCTTAAAAGTATCAAAAACATTAGATTTTTGTCGAATTCAATAAAAAGTTTTTCTAGTTGCATCATCAATAAAAGTATCATAATAACAGGAGCCACCAAGATATGATACCTGAGTTGGTCCCCATACATATGTATGCACAATATCTAACCTTTCACTCTTCTTTTCTTTTCTGACTCTGAGAAATATGACTCTCTTCTATTTTCCATAAACACAATGATCACAGAAATCCAAATCAATTTGTTTAATATCTGGAAACAAATTTCTTTTTTGAAGTATCTGCATCCCCTTCTCACTCATGTGTCCAAGCCTATGATGCCACAGTTTTGTATCCACTCTTGTAGAAGCTAAAGAGATAGAAGAGTAAGTATTACCAATACATAAATATAATGTACCTATGTTCTCTCCTTTTGTTATCACCAATGATCCTTTGGTGACCTTCCACACCTTATCTGTAAATATGGATATACAACCTTCACTTGCCAACTGCCCTATTAAAATTATATTTTTCCTCAGATCTCGAACATGTCTTACCTCTTTCAACAACCATTGGTTTCCATTCCTTTTATTTATTTTTACCTTTCCCATACCAACAATTTTGCATGGTGCATCATCTCCCAAATGAACCTATCCAAAATCACCTTGAACATAACCTAGAAAATGTTTCTTGTGGGGTGTGGCATGAAATGAAGCCCTTGAATCTACTACCCAAGACTCAAAAACATTATCTATAGAAAGAATCAAAGCATCTTGTAACACATCACCTGTTACATTTTCTTCTTGGTTTTTATACTGCTGTCCATCTCTTTGTTTCTTTGGAGCTCTGCAATCTTTCCTCAGATGTCCTTTCTTCCCACAATTCCAGCACTTTATCTTTCCCAGTCTAGATTTGGATCTGCCCTTCCTAGAATTCTTGCGATTCCCTTAGCCCTTTCCTCTATCCTTTTGTCTTCCCCTGTTCTCCATGTTTAATCCATTACCTTATGTCTCACCTGTGTTTTTCCATCGCATTTCCTCGCTAAGGATAACACCAACAACATCATCAAATTTTAAAGTGTTTGAACTAGAGACAGAGTTACTTACAGCCATGACCAAGTCGTTCCAGCTTTCTGGCAATGAGCACAAGATTAGAAGAGCCTTGAACCCATCCTCAAAGTCCACTTTTATAGAACTTAGTTGAATAGTAATTGTATAAAATGCATTTAAATGATCTGCAATAGACCCACCTTCTAACATATTCATATTAAATAATGTCTTCATTAGAAATACGTTATTGGACACCGAGGGTTTTTCATACATTTTAGTCAATGTGTCCATCATTTCCTTCGTTCTCTTTTATTTATAAATATTGAAAGCCACCGACGTTTCTAGGCTCAATTGTATCGTTCCTAGTGCCTTTCTATCAAGAACCTCCCATTCTTCATCCTTCATGGTCGTCGGCTTCTTTTTTATTCCACCCAATGGTAGGAATAGATCCTTATGATATAAATAATATTCCATCTGCATCTTCCATAACTGGTAGTTTTGGTCGTTAAATTTTTTGACCCTAAACTTTCCATATTCCATCATTACTCCCACTTGAACCAGGAACCCTCTTTTCCTACGAGTTACCTTTCGCTCTGATACCATTTGTTAGAAAAACAGGATTGTGGAGCAATAAAATAAAACAAATGCGTAAATAAAACATAGAAGACACACAATACAATAGAGACATAGATATACGTGGTTCACCCAGTGTGGGTATGTAACGTCCCCGACCACCGATGTCAGAGCATGCTACATGAGAGAACGCTTTCATTCTCTCTGCGGAACATATTGTAACATACTCATCATCCAACTGAGTTATGCCACATAATTTTTTTGAACTGCATGCAATTAAAATATATATACACACAGAACTCTTGCGGAAATATATATATATATATATATATATATATATATATATAACGTAAATAGACAAATACATATGTAAATGCATGGATTCACACTAAAATAATAGTAAACGTATACATGCAACATATACAAGAAATACACATAAATATATAGACAGTTATAACCACACACCAGATAAACCCATAAAATAAACACGTAAATCATAATGCAGCATGTAAATTTATGACACAATTGATGCTTATCTTGGTAAGAATATCACCAACTGCATGCAGACCTTCCATGACCCTCCCAAACTTAGACCACACTGCTCATCACTCTCAACAGTGGGTCACCCCCGAGCTGGGACTAAAATTCACCCAGGTAAAAGGGTTCCTAACCAGGCTAATGGATCATGGACAACAGGGAAGACTCTATCACAGGTGCCACTCAAACTAATAGCCTACAGTCCCTCATTCACCACATGTATGTCCCACCCCAGGAAATGTGCCCCTTCTCTGCTCAACAGTCCTGAAGGCTATCCCACTTCCTTTTTGGGCTTCAACAACAAGCTGAACAAAAAGTCTCAGAGCCCTGTAGTTGTAGTTTAGCACCTTCTGGAAAGCAAATCCCAGCAATTCTCTCACCCAGAGAGATTGCTCACAGGCCTAACAACCTGCCTCTTCAATATCCCACGGGCCGAACAACTTGCTTCTTTAGTCCATCTCCCAAGCTAACCAGCTACACAAACAAGTATGGCTATGGATACAGGTTCAGGTAGAATGACAAGAAGTATGGAGGATAGTTGACCGCATGAGTGAAAGATCATGGTATGGCTCAATGGATGACCGAATGATGGCGGGGAGGATGGATTAATGATTTAAAATGAACTAAGTCCAAACAATATGTATGCATGTCCCCAACTTGACACTTTTCATGTTGGGAGCTACTTTGGCCCACTTGTCCCCAACTTTGGAACTTAGGATAAATTAATTATCCATACTTTATACTTTAAGAAATATTAATATAATATTCCTTGTTGGCTTAAGCTCCCTAGATGAGCCCTTTTTCCTTAACTTTTATCCCCCACCCTTTCCCAACTAGTGGAGTTTAGTCCCCCATACTCTTTTATCGTGGTCAGTTTGCGCGCAGCAATGTATTTTATATTAATGTTGAGACTTATACAAAAATAGGTGCACTGGCCTTCAACATCTAGGCTCTCCAGCCTAATTCAAAACATAAGCATCCTAGCTTATTATAACTGGCTCACCAGCCTATAAAACACCTCATATACACAAAGGATCACTGGCCTCAAAATCGTGTGCACTTGAGTTGTTGCGCACGTATCCTGGAATGCACACACTTCATCATTTTACTGCGCAGTACATGTGTGCACTATGACATGAAAGGTGCATACAAAATGATATCAAATAGCTCACCATCTTAAGTACAGTCTCATTTACATTACAATTGGGTTCGGCCTGGGGATATTACAATCCCCTACCCTTATTTATGCACTGTCCTCGGTGCATTATGTACACATATATAACAAAATTTCAAAAATCCTCAAAAAGATGCGGGTATTCTACCCACATTGCATCCTCATGCTCCCAAGTAGTGTCCTCGGGACTGTACCAGGTCCATTGGACCTTTACAATCCCTATGGATCGATTCTAGAGTTTTTTTATTTTTCGGTCCAGAATGCGTACCAGATGCACTTGAAAAGCGCCTTCTTGCTCCACCTAAATTGCATTCCAATCAATAACATGATTAGCATCAGGTATATATTTCTTAAGCAATGATACATGGAATACATTATGAACAGACATAGATGCAGGCAATGCAATCATATAATCTACTGGACCAATCCTCTCTAGGATTTTATATGGCCCAAAATAGCGAGTTGCCAACTTGGAACAATTTCCCAACTTCAGGGAACTTCTGTTGGCTTTCACTTTCAAAAATACATGGTCTCCCACTTTAAATTCCCTGTGAGTTCTGCCCTTATCAACATAGATTTTCTGCATGTCTTGGGTAGCCTTTAAATTTTGCTTTATTTTTATCATTTGCTCCTCCATTTCCCTGATTGAATCTGGCCCAACCAATGCTCTATATGTTGGGTTATCCCAGCTTACCGGTGTGTTGCACTTTCTTCCATAAAGTGCCTCAAATGGGCTCATCTTTAGAGATGTTTGTTACCCATTATTATAAGCAAACTCTACCAAGTATAGGTAGTATTCCCATTTTGATGGTTTATCCATCACATACATCCTCAACATATCTTCAATCACTTGATTTACCCTCTTTGTTTGTCCATGTGATTCTGGATGATAAGTTGTACTAAAATTCAAATTTGTTCCAAATCCATTAAATAATCCTTTCCAAAAATTTGAGGTAAATTTTGGATCTCTGTTAGACACAATTTTCTTGGGTATGCCATGTAATCTATCAATTTCTCTCATACAAACATCAGCAATGTTGGCTGCCTTGTGAGTGAGATTAACTGGAATAAAATGGGCAGCTTTAGTAAGCTTATCCACCACTACCATGATAGAATCATGTTGCTTGTTTTTTCTGGGTAGTTTGGTGATGAAATCCATTGTTACAACTTCCCATTTCCACTCAGGAATGGGCAATGGTTGTAGAAAACTAGCTGGGTGTCTATGCTCATCCTTTACCTTTTGACATTCCAAACATTTGGCAATAAAATATGCAACTTCTTTCTTCATTCCTGGCCAATAATATTGGTTTTTGACAGCTGCAATAGTTTTATGATAACCTGGGTGCCCAGCATAAGGTACATTATGCATTTCTTTCAATATCATATTTTTCAATTCCCGGGAATTTGGTACATAAATTATTCCCATGTACATGAGAATTGCATCACTATCTAGCTTGTATTCTTCAATTTTCTGTTGTAAATTACCTTGTTGTAATTTTGCCACTAATTCCTTGTATTGCAAATCTAATTTTGCAGCTTCTAAATTTTTTTATTTCAAATCTGATTGGTACATGCTAATGGTTGTAGCATGTATTTCATGTACTCTTCTGTTGAGTGCTTCATCCACTTTGTTCTCTTTTCCTTTGATATGATTTATATCAAAGTCATATTCACTTAGAAATTCTAACCATCTGTTTTGTCTAGCATTTAGAGTTGGTTGATCAAATAGATATTTCAGACCATTATGGTCTGTTCTTAGCTCAAATATTTTCCCCATGAGGTAGTGTCTCCATTTTCTCAAGGCATGCACTATGGTTGCCAACTCCAAATCATGAGTGGCATAGTGTCTTTCATGCTCCTTCAACTTCCTTGACCCATAACATATAACAAACCCATTTTGACTGACGACTCCACCAAGTCCTTCTTTACATGCATCTCTGCATACAATGAAGTCTTCATTTGGGTCTGCAATCCTTAGTATTGAAGCACTTGTTAGTAATTGTTTCAAGTGTTGGAAACTCTTTTCACAATTCAAAGTCCACTGAAACTTCACACCCTTCTTTTGCAAGGAAGTGATTGGGTGTGCAATCTTTGAGAATCCTTCAATAAATCTCCTATAGTAGCCTGCAAGGCCCATGAATGATATGGCCTCTGTCACATTCTTTGGTGCTGACCATTCTCTAATGGATTCTATCTTCTCAGGATCCACTGCTATCCCATTCTTTGAAATGATATGTCCCAAATAATGAATTTTCTTCTAATAAAATGAGCACTTGCTCAATTTTGCATACAACTGATGCTCCCTTAATACTTTCAAAACCATCCTCAAATGATTCTCATGATATTATTCTAACTTGGAATATACAAGGATGTCATCCAAAAAGACACTGGAAAACTTGTCTAAATATTCTCGGAAGACACCATTCATTAAGCACATGAAAACAGCTAATGCATTTGAACACCCAAATGGCACCACTGTGAACTCATAATGCCCATACCTTGTCCTGAAGGAAGTTTTGTCGATATCTTCTTGTTGGCACAAGGCCAGACCCAAGGTTCAACACTACAACAGCACACCAACAAAACCCTAACTACCGGCCTTTTCGGCAACACCTGCGAAGCAGATGAAGTCTCACCCAAGATAGAGGCAAGGGTGGTTGCAGGACTCCAGTGTCTGCAACCTTAGCTGGGACATAGATCTGTGATTGTAACACCTTGACAAAGCACTTAAAAATATAGTTCATCAATGTTTAACCAGTATCTACTTTGCAGGTAAAACCCTAATTACAGAGAATTGCAGTATTCAACCAAATCTAGCATCTATCAGATTCAAGCACTAAGCACATTCACACAAGTCAGATCCATCATTTACTCTCACTATTAAGCACAAAGAAAAAATAGATCTACCTATCGTTCATCTATATCAAATCACTAAGCAAGTAAATACATAAACACATCAACGCATCGCACAAAACATTCACAACACAGGATGTATGTGGTTCACCCCCACCCTAGGGCTACGTCCACCAACTCTTCGTCCTCTTTATTAGCTTTCTTCAATATTATTACATGCACAGAGCCTTCAGATCAACTTCGTAGAGGACAAAATATCTGTACACTCTTTGCTAGATCCTCCTTCCCCAAGCTAGGTTACAACACAAAGCCTACATATAGTCCCTTACAGTCACTTGCACTCAGCCTTGCAAACATACACTAAGAACTTACAATCGTTACTTTCACTCAGCACCACTTACAACTGACTTGTCATTCGCACTTAGCCATTCATACTCACTACATCACCTAACATCTATTTATACATTACAAAATCAGGCCTAAACATGGGTAAACCCATGGGCCGACATCCCCATACCCGTTACATAATCCCAAATACCAAAAAGCCCAAAAAGGGGGATGAGATCCCACGATCTCCGCTTCCTTTTTCTCTCCACCTTCGACAGCCTGTCGAAGTCCCAAAAATAGGTCTAACATGACCAAGGATCCTCAAAACTTACTCAAGGGCCAACAGGCCCCCAACACTCACCTTTGACTCATCTCGAGTCACTCTGATCTGGATAATTTTGCCTCAAAATCCTCGAGCTTGGCTTGAGCTACTTCGACTTGTTGTTGTGCCACGGCCTCTTGTTCATTGAACTCTTAGATAACAGCTTCATTGATAGGTCCCTCTAGGCATTGTTTTGCTGGAGTGATGACTTGTTCTAGTTCTTCTCCTCAACCTTCAATCTCTACGAACAGTTGGCAAGCCTCATCTTGTATAGGTTGGAGCCTTTGATTCACTTCCATGACTTTGGTTTGAATGGTGTGGACCTATTTTTGAGCAGTGCGCTACTCTTGGGATCGCTTCATTCTTTCAACAGCTGACAGGGGCTTCAACTGCGCCTGTATTGTTTCTGCTTGATACTTTGCCTCTTGGAGCTATGACTATGGTGTCTTTAGTTCTAGATTCTTAGTGAGTCGCTCATACATCTGGGCACTACGATCACTCAGTTGTTTACATTCCAAGGCAAGGCCCTTGATTCTTTCAATTGTGCCTCGAGCAGTTGCTTCCCTTTGATCCCTCACATCCTGCGGAGTGTCGGGCACTGTGCAGAGCTCTAAGTTTGTTATTCTTTGATGTAGTTGTTGGATAGCTTCTATGAGATGGTCTACTTGATGTGTGACTTGGTCTTATGCCTTTGGCTCTAAGCCTATTACAGAGCGAAGTGCTTTGTGGACTGCTTCTTGCACTTCGAGTTGCTCTGCGAGCAAATGTTCTTTTTCCTGCTGAATTTGTGCTCTCTCCTCTTCAAACTTTGCCTGGAGAGAAACCTTCTCCTTCTCTTCAACTTGGCGTTGTTCTACTATTACTTCTTGCACTTGCTTCAAAGCATGGGTGGCTTGTTCTATTTATTCTTGTGCATGAAAAAGTCGAGCTTCGGTCGCATCAGCTAGTCATCAGAGTTGGGCTGGCTCATCTCCCAACTCTGGTTCTCCCGATGGCAGAGGCACAGTGGACACTATGCAACTGGATTGAAGGGCCTGTTGTACCCCTCGGAGTTCGACCTCAATTCTGTCGTACATCTTCTCCTGCTTAGATTCTTGTTTCTACAATATTTCTTGTGAGGCATCATTTACAGCTGCGATGATGAAGTCAAAATCATCGACAGTGAGCACAGTCTGCATCTTAGTCAAAGTGGCTCTGGATTTCTTCCAGGAAGAGGGTTTCGAGGGAGAAACCTTCCTCTTCTTCAAGGGATCAGCCTCATCTCTAGGCGGTGTTACTTTTCCTTGCTTCTGCTCATCTTCTTTGTCATTTAGTTATTCTACTTCGTCATCACCCCCTCGATCAGGTGATATTGAAGCAGTCTTCTCTGATAAGCTGCTTAAGTCTTAGACTTCTTCGGTCTTCTTCCTTCTTCTGGGTCTGGGTGTGTCATGTTCCTTTTGAGCTTCCTTCGAGATGTCAAGTTCGGGGTCAGACATCTCTGCAGGGTCAGCGGGGATAAGGAGGTCTGTTGACCAGTCCTTGGTGATCTCCTCGAGGTCATATTCCATGATCTTGTGGCACAACTAAAGCTCATCCTTATATTCATCTGCTCACGCAGTAATATAGATGAAGTGTCAATCTACATGGAACTTCATGAGGTGTCTGAACCATTGTAGGGTTTTTGGTGTCATGCTAGGTTCAGCTTCGATGGCTCTCTTCAGCTGGAGATAATATGTGTGAAAAACTTTGTTCGATTGCCATTGTTTTCCCATGTCGCTCAAGTACCAGAGCGTGGTGAAATTCACAGCGAGCAACTTGAACGGTTCAATGTTCAGGAAGGTCGCACCTTCCAGCATCTCCCAAGCAATAAACATGATGAGGATCGAGAGCCAGCTAAAGTGGACCTTGTAGCCCTGATCATGTGCTTCACGAAAGTCTAATTCCAGCTGATTAACTAGGTACTTTGCCCAGTTCATCTGTAGGCCTTCTACACATTTTCCCGTGAGGTCAATGGACCTGCATGGGTTTTTTCTTTCTCACAAGCTTTCCTGTGATTAATTGGCATGCTAGGCACACTGTGCCATTCTGGATGGAAGATACCTTGTAGCCTCATGTCCCCTTCTCAAAATCATTGTAGGTATCCTTGATCTTATGTGCTAACACGCGATCTATGGCTTTTTCTGGATAGATGTCCTATAGGTCGGGTCCTTCCATACTCAATCTGGTGATCCTATGGATCAGCTTCGGATCGACTGTGATACGGCGGTCTAGCCATAAGTATTCACCATGGTAACACGAAAGTAGGAGCTTAACACGGACGTTAACCTGTTGGTGCCTTCCAAAGTGTGGGATTTTCATTACATTAAACAGGGTGGACTACATGAGGTTCATCGTCCATGGCTAAGGGATTATTTTCTCGTTCTTCCCCTTCATCTTGGTCAAGTATTTATATGGGGTGAGAATACAATGGTTCTTGCAGTCTCCTAGGTTGAAGTCGTTGAACTTCAACGTTGCGATCTTGTCCTGATGTGATCAAACTGCGTGTATCCCCTTCGGGAGGTACGCAGTAACCATGGTGTACTCAAAATATCTCAGTACACTATCACGAATCATCATGCCGGCCAGAGGCGGGATGTAGTCGGGCAATATGGTTGGGATCAGCTTCACATTTTCTAGGTCATCTCTGTGCTTGGTTCTCTTTTCTGTGACGACTTGGGATGGCCCGAATCCACGAGCGATCGACGGAGAGGATTTCACTCCTCTCATCGATGACGCTTAAATACTTGCAAACATTACTTTCTCAGCCATGAGATCGATGAGAACTTCTTCGACGATTTTCTCCGCGGAGCTAAGCTCATCTAACATACACGCTTAGATCGGATGAGTGTGAAAAAACATAGACCTCATGTTAGTATTACTAATCATAGCGTAGTAGCAATGAGTTCTCTCTGATACAATTCGCAAAATTGTTCTCAATGCAACAGTCGATGGAATAATTAGGCAGCAACGTAATGGATCTCTCCAACAAGCGAGAAGCCTTCATTAATTCAGTTATGCCCATTCTAGCGCAGTCCCAATGGTCTGATGGTGGGATTTATGACCATAAATTTTGTTCTAACCATTCATGGCGTCGGTCTAATGGTTATATTGTTTCACCATGGCGAAGTTCCATGTGGCGTTGTTTTGATATCCCGGCGAAGTTCCAGTTTTGCAAATTTTCCCTTTGTGAAGTTCCCTCTAGACCCTTCTGTAACTTTTCGATCTTTTCTCTCTTCTTACTGAGCTTTCTAGCCTTTTTCTCGGTGATCTTCGTCTCGTTATTTCTTTTTCCATTGTTATTCCTATCTAATTTTGGCATAGTAACTTCGCATTGTTGAGATTCTTTCCTAAGATTCTAGGGAAATAATTATTCTTTATCTGGGGTAGGTGATCCAGTCTTCTGTGAGTCTTCTTGGTTTCTTTCAACTTCGGCATCCAAGTTAAATAGCTTCAATCTGTTCTCTTGTTCCTCAATCAAGTGCGCGATCCTCCTCGTCATAAAATCTTTTAATTCTTTCTTTTTCTACTTTAAGACTTCTTCTTCTTTCCTTCTAGTCTGATCCTTCTCGATCCAGGGTTTTCCTAGTAACATAGAAAATGGGGTGTTGTTCTCAATAAATTTAACAAGCTCAAAATCTTCTTTTGTTGAAGTTCCATGGGTACTCATAAATATCTAGGTAAGTCTTCCACATAGGGTTATCAGTTTTCCTCTAAACAATCATATTCCTCCCAATGAAGGAATCATAGTAGGCTTTCCTACAGCTTCCCAAGTTCTTTCTATCATGACATTCACATGTGTTTCCTCATCCATAATACAATCAATGTCGAAATTTCCTATCCTTACTTCTCTTTTCTTTTTCTCTCTTAAGATCTCTGGTAGATTGGTATATATGTGGTCATTCAGGATTTATTTCATCTGTAATAGTACAGTCTCTGATTCTTTCTGGGGTTCTGACAAGGTCTTGGTTTCTTGACCTTTCTCAAGGTCTACTTGTTCCATATTCATTTTTTCGATCTTAGAAATCATTCTAGGGCAATCTAAAACTTCATGGTCTATAGCTTTACAACAAAGACAACTAGATCTTCTATTAGGGCATTCCTTAGCAAGATGTCTCGGTCTTCTGCAACTGTAACAAAGGGTTAATCCTCTCTTTCTCTTAAATTATCCCCGGACTTTCCTGTACTGCGCACTAGGATCATAGTAGTTAACCTACAAAAAAATCTTTCTAGGATCATGCATCCATTTGTTAGTCCAAACATTCTTTCTATGCATAGGTATAACATATCTTTCACTATTCTTATCAGATCCACTCAAATCAAACCTTCTTTCATCTAGTTGCACCCTACTTTTCAAGCTAGGACAAAAATTTTCAAACATACCCAGATCCATACTTTAGAAACAAAAATTTCCACTAATATTACCTTTAACAAAGCACAAAGCTTCGAGATCTTACCTCTTCTCTTCAAATCGGATTTTTATTAGCACAGAGCTTCAAAGATTAAGTAGAATACAGTGCACTAGGGAAACAGATATATTCACAGAGCTTTCACAGTTTCATGTCAGATCTTCACATAGAGCTTCTTTTTCCTCAGTTCCCAGCAATCACAGTTTCAAGTCAGATCTTCGCACAAAGCTCCTTTTTCCTCACTTCCCAGCAATCACAGTTTTACGTCCTAGCAACGGAACCATTTGTTGGCACAGGGGTAGACCCAGGGTTCAACGCTACAATAGCGCACCAGCAAAACCCTAACTACTGGCCCTTTCAGCTACACCTGCGAAGCAGATGAAGTCTCACCCAAGGTAGAGGTAGGGGTGGTTGCAGGACTCCAGTGTCTACAACCTTAGTTGGGACATAGATATGTGATTGTAACACCTTGACAAATCACTTAGAAATATAGTTCATCAATGTTTAACCAATATCTACTTCGCAAGTAAATCCCTAATTACATAGCATCGCAATATTCAACCAGATCTAGCATCTAGCAGATTCAAGCACTAAGCACATTCACACAGGTCAAATCCAGCATTTACTCTCACTATTAAGCACAAATCAACAATAGATCTACCTATCATTCATCTATATCAAAGCACAAAGCAATTAAATACATAAACACATCAATGCATCACACAAATAATTTACAACACAGGATGTACGTGTTTCACCCTCACCCTGGGGCTACGTCCACCAAACTCTTCATCCTCTTTATTAGCTTTCTTCAATCTTCTTACATGCACAGAGCCTTCAGATCAAATTTGTAGAGGACAGGAGATCTATGCACTCTTCACTAGACCCTCCTTCCCCAAGCTAGGTTACAGCACAAAGCCTACATACAGTCCCTTACAGCCACTTGCACTTAGCCTTGCAAACGTACACTAAGCACTTACAATTGTTACTTGCACTCAGCACCACTTACAACTGACTTGTCATTTGCACTTATCCATTCATACTCACTACATCGCCTAGCATCTATTTATACATTACAAAATAAGGCCTAAACATGGGTAAACCCATGGGCTGACATCCCCATACCCGTTACATAATTCCAAATCCCAAAAATCCCAAAAAGGGGGTCGATATCCCACGATCTCCGCTTTGTTTTGTGATCTGCCTTTGACAGCCTGTCGAAGTCCCAAAAATAGGTCTAACATGACCAAGGATCCTCAAAATTTGGTTAAGGGCCAACACTTCCTCTTTAATCCTTACCTGAGATCTATCTTTGAAAATATCTTTGCATCCTTCAATTGATCAAAAAGATCGTCAATCCTTGGTAGAGGATATTTTTTCTTTACAGTCACATTATTCAACTGTCTGAAATCAATGCACAATCTTAATGTCCCATCCTTCTCCTTCACGAACAATATTGGGGCGCCCCAAGGTGACACACTTGGGCGTATATACCCCTTCTTCAAAATTTCTTAAAGCTACATTTGCAACTCCTTCAACTCTGGTGTACTCATTTTGTAAGGAGTCTTTGACATTAGAGCTACTCCAGGCATTAAATTTATAGACAAATCAATATCTCTCTATGGGGGTAGTCCTGGTACCTCCTTGAACACATCTTCAAACTCTTGCAGGACTGCATGATCTTCCAAATTTGGCACCTTATCTTTAGGTGTCTCCTCCATATGAGCTGCAAATATTTGACACCCTTTTCTGTAACATTTCTTCAACTGCAATGATGAAATTTCTTTGATGGTTATTGCCTTGGGAATTCCCTGCAATTTCCTTAGACTCCCTTCCTCATCCAAGCAAGTAAATGCCTTGTTATGACAGTCTAGGATAGCATGACGTTGTTCCAACCAATCCATCTCAATTAGATAGTCATAGAAACACAAAGAAAAGATGTTCATATATGTCATGGTTTTCATCCCATTCATGTCCATAAGACATGACTTAACCATCTCATTAACTTTTCTTTTGGCTCCGATAGCCAGCTGCACCAACCAAGATTTCTCATGTTTGCTTCTTGGAAAATGAAAACTTTCCACCATATTAGGATCTATATAACTATGACTAGCCTCTAAATCAATTAAAATAGAAATGGTTTGGTTGTTGATCATACCTTCCACTTCAATCATGTGTGATTGATACTCTTCTTTATTGTTGTCCAGGACTGCATAGATCCTTGGTACATTTATGCCCATGTCCTCCATTGTTTCATCTTGTTGTACATTGTGAACAGTCCTCACTTTTTCACCTCTGTGGGGACAATATCTGAACATATGATCTCCTTTACAACCCCAACATTGAATAGGTGGTTGTCTTGTCCTTTGACCCCCTGTCTCAATCATTCCGGGTTCTCTAGAATTTGGTTGACCCTGAGTATTATTTTTGAAGAATGGTGGCTTAGTTCCTTTCTTCCTCTGATCCATCTTGTAGTGTACCCTTTCACTACCGAGGTTTCCAAACCTCTCAATTTCCATTCTATACATGAATGATTACATAATTTGTACATACATTATAAGCGCATGCATTTAACACAATTAAACACATTTAATTTACAGAGTGAAACATATCTGGTTACTGCTATAATTAAACATTCCATAGCATTCAACAGTAACTCATTTACACAGCGGAAAACATGATACATGAATAGCACAATCATGCCAAATGTGATAAAAACATAATTCAGATACTTATCTTTGAACAGCTATAGAATTCACCAACCCAGTGCAGGCCTTCCACGAACCTCCCAGCCTTAGACCACAATGTTCATCAGCTCAACAGTAGGTCACCCCCGAGATGGGATCGAGCTCCACCCCAAGGCAAGGAATCTAGACACAGGCTGAGGTTACAGGGAAGATAGCACATACACAATCACCAGGAAGAAATCTCTCCCAGGAATCTCCCATGCTCACTGCCCACAGACCCTCATTCCCCACATGCCTATTCCACCCCAGGAGAGTGCACCTTCTCTGTCACCTAGACAGTCCTTCAGCTGCCAGTCTCCCTTACCTTGGGTTACAGGAAC
>JASDQU010194352.1:6548-19805 GCA_032191745.1 Picea mariana | reverse complement strand
GGACCACTTTGGAATTCATCCATTTGTACACCTTATCAATCATGATAAGACAATAATGAGTCATCTCTACATTTTTCCAACAATGCATCATATACCAATGGAACCACATCAATCCATCTTCATCATGTATCAATGGCAACTCATTGATCCATCTTCATCATGTATCAATGACAAGTCATTGATCCATATTCATATATGCATTCTCATCAAGGACAATACGTATTAGATTACATCAATCATCAATCAATCAATCCTTTGACATCAATAAATCACTTGACATCAATCAATGACATCAATCAATCAAACCATTGGCATCAATGACAACATGATCCAACAATCTCCCCCTTTGGCATTNTCATGATAAGACAATAATGAGTCATCTCTACATTTTTCCAACAATGCATCATATACCAATGGAACCACATCAATCCATCTTCATCATGTATCAATGGCAACTCATTGATCCATCTTCATCTATGCATTCTCATCAAGGACG
Organism: Picea mariana; assembly: GCA_032191745.1. NCBI lineage: Eukaryota > Viridiplantae > Streptophyta > Pinopsida > Pinales > Pinaceae > Picea > Picea mariana. The sequence continues at coordinate 19,309 of JASDQU010194352.1, read as the reverse complement.
TATTATATTACATAAATCATCAATCAATCAATCCTTTGACATCAATAAATCACTTGACATCAATCAATCAAACCATTGGCATCAATGACAACATGATCCAACAGTACATGCCCGCCTAGCCAATGTGGTTGGTGAAGTGAACGGAAATCTGGGAGTCCAGAACTTCGGGACTCCGGAGGATTTGGGATGTAGCATTGTAGAGAGACCAAAAAGGTCAGAAGGCTGGAACCATGTGGAAAGCTTACAAGAATTCGGAAGTTCGGGAGTTCGGGAGGTCTCATGCATGGATAGAAAGGAGACATTTAGTGCCGAAGTGCCGAACTTCGAATTCCTCGCTAGCCTGTTTGCCAGATGAGGGTTAAGCCAATTGTCAGATTAGTTGATGGATGGACCTTCCCTACGAGAGGTAGGAACCAAGAGATGATACTAACGAGATGAATCCACAGGGGCGTCACGTGGCCCTCAACTAATGATCGCCCAAAGAACTTCAGGAATTCGTAAGATATAAACCAAGGGTCATTTTAGAACCCGATAGCATTCGTTAGAAAGTTACGAGCAATTAGAAGAGAAGGAATCATCTTGAAGAGATGATTCAAGATGAGTTAATTAAGGAAAAATAAATTTATGATGCCCCACCCCTTAAAAGAGTATTAAGGAGTTGGGTGTATTACAAATTGGTATCAGAGCATGGTTACAACACTTGGCCTACTTGGGCTCATGGACGAGTCGCTTAAAAACCATGTTTAAAGAACTCTTAAGGGTGACACCCTACCTTACCTCCTTCCTAAAGGGTCTGGTTAAACTCTTACTGAAGAAACAAATGAAAACTTTCTACTCTGTGTCTGTATTTAAGAAATATGAACTATGTGTTGTTCATGAACTAATAGACTGTTAGCTAATAGGAAGTGTTTTGTCAGCACTCAAGTAGTCAGTGAATCAAGGGAAAATACAAGCATAAAGGATGGTGATGTGCTGAGAAGTGGGGGATGGCTTCGACAATAGAGGTGAAGAATATTACGAAAGGAGGGCGGTGGAAACCCCTCCAGATATGGATGAAACTATAAGGATCCTCATGGCCAAATTACAGAGTTGCAAGGCCAACAATGAGAGGTTGATAAAGGAGCAAGAAAAAAAAATAAAAATTAATGTCGTCTTGCTGCAAGGCTTATTTGAAATATAGAGGCAACTGCAACATGGACCTGCAACCAGTCATGTGGTTCAACGACATACGAAGAGAAGTCAAAGTCCACCAGAGATACGAAAACATGGTCCTATAAGTGACCACACTAGGAGAGTACCTTGAGGAAGGCCCAACTTGGAAGCAGGGGACACTCATCGAGAGAGTCCTATGGAGAGGAAACTCACAACTCTGAGGGATCCTCTAGTGGAAAAACTAGCTCACATTCTCAAAGGAAAGGAAGGAAGTGAAAGAATTCCAAAAGTCATGGCTCTGAAGAGTTCAAGAAAGCCAAACCACCCTATTTGAATGGAGATATTGAGAAACGGGAAGAGGTAGAAGCTTGGCTGCTTTGTTTAAAGAATTACTTCAGAGTCCATGACTACTATGAAAACTTGAAGGCTCGCATAGCCATCTTCAACCTGAATGGAAAAGATTCCGTTTGGTGGGAAGACCTTAGGAATGTGAAAGGAATCCATGAAGAGGACTTATCTTGGAAACAATTTGAGAAACAATTCAAGAAGAAGTATCTGTCAGAGAAATACTTTGATGGGAAGACTATGGAGTTCTATGAATTCAGGCTGGGACAACTCATCATAGAGGAACATGCCAATAAAATCCTTGATTTGCTGAGGTATGTACCCTACATAAATGATGAAAAAGGTAAAAGTGAAACGATTTATTAGTGGGTTACCTCAGACCTACTGAAATAGGATTGAGTTTGACGCTCCAAATACCTTAGAAGACACTATCCATAAGGCAAGGTATTGTTATGAACAGTTCGGGAGTAAGACAGAACCTTGTGAGGACTGGAAGAAGAAGAGTAGTTTGTGATTCAACAAGAAGGGGTTCAAATCCTCAATATTTAAGAACTATAGGAAGGAATCTAGGATAAGCCTTCCTTTTAGAAGTGTATATCAACAAAATTCCCCCTCCTAGAGTGGAAATAAACCTTTTGGAGCAACCCTAGGAAAGACTGATAACCCAAAGAAGGAACTCTTGAAATGTTGGGGTTGTGGAGAAGAACATCTACCGAGGGATTGTCCACACAGACAACAAAACATTAGGAGAGTATACAATATACAAGAAGCTACCACAATCAATGATGTGGCAAGGAGCATGCCACAGATTTATGCAGTTTTGGATAATAAACAATCCGAACCAAGATTCAGTGGTGGAGATGGAAGGTATGATCGCCAACCATCTAGTTTCTATTTTAATTGACCCTGGTTCTAATTTGAGTTATGTGGCCCCTCAGACTGTTGATAAGTGTAAACTACAACTAGATGGACATGTTAAACCATGGTTGGTACAACTAGCCACTGGAACTAAAAGAAAAGTAGCAGAGGTCATACCAGCTTGCCAATTCATCATGGATGGATTGCCCACCCAAGCAACCCTTAACATACTTCCCCTATGATATTATAATCTATTGATTATTATGGACTAGTTAGCCACTTATAAAACCAAATTGGTCTGTTACCATAAAACTTTAGAGTGTGAGAATGAAGAAGGGAGAAAAATTACCCTCCAAGGGATTCAGAGGCCTGTCTCAGTGAGACGAATATCATCCATTCATATGAAAAACCATTGCAGAAAGGTATGTCCTCTATATGAAATACAGGTGTTGGACTCTGTTGAGGATGACAAAGAAAACCTATAGGATCATTCCATATTAAGAGAGTATAAATACGTGTTTCCAGAAGAAGTACTAGGTCTACCTTCGAGAAGAGACATTGACTTCTCCATAGAACTTGCACTAGGAGAAGTGCTAGTGTCTAGAGTGCCCTGTAGGATGAGTACACTAGAGCTAGTTGAGCTCAAGTTACAGCTAAAGGAGATGATGGAAAAATGATACATATGACCTAGCATGTCCCCATGGGGATCACCCATCTTTTTTGTGAAGAAGAAAGATGGCACACTCCAACTGTGCATAGACTATAGATAACTCAATAAGAAAACCATAAAGAACAAGTATCCCTTACCAAGAATCGATGACTTAATTGACCAATGAAGGGGTGCTTCCATTTTCTCAAAGATTGACTTAAGGTCTGAATACCATCAAGTCTGAATAAAGTATGAAGACATTCACAAACGACCTTCAGGACAAGATATGGTCACTATGAATTTGTGGTGGTGCCATTTGGATTAACCAATTCCCTCGCCACGTTTATGTGCTTGATGGATAATGTACTCAACAAATTAGTAGACATTTTTGTATTGGTCTTCATTGATGATATCCTAATCTACTCCAAGAACAGAGAGGAGCATTAAGAACATCTTAAATTAGTGCTACAAGTACTAAGAGATCACCAGCTCTACGCTAAGTTTAGCAAGTGTGAATTTTTCTAGAAGCAAGTCCATTACTTAGGCAATGTTATTTCTAAAGAAGGAGTGGTAGTATACCCTGACAAGATCAGATCTATTATGGAATGGCCTACCCCAAAGTATGTATCTGATATCAGATCCTTTATGGGCCTAGAGGGATACTATAAAAGGTTCATAAAAGGATTTTCCAAGATTGGTTGTCCAATCACTGCCCTTCAGAAAAAGGGGGTTAAATTCACTTGGACATCAGAATGTGAGGAAAGATTTCAGGAACTGAAATACCTTCTAACCCATGCACCTGTGCTAAAGATTATAGACCCTGATAATGACTTCCTCGTGTGTACAAATGCCTATAAGGAAGGACTTAGAGGAGTCCTTATGAAATAAGGACGTGTCATTTGCTAGGAATCCAGAAAATTGAATGAGCATGAAATCAATTACGTGACTCATGATCTAGAGTTGGTTGCCATCGTGCATGCTTTAAAAATGTGGAGGAATTACCTCCTGGGTAGGATATTTGTACTTATGACAGACCACTATGGGTTGAGGCACTTGTTTGATCAACCAAAACTCAATGCTAGACAAGCTAGGTGGATGGATCTCCTTAGTGAGTTTGATTTCAAAATCAAACACATCAGGGGAAAGGAAAATAGGGTGGCCGATGCCCTTAGCAAAAGTGTGAAAATGATTCACTTGGCATGAATGAGCACCTGTAAAATGGATGTCAGGGAGAGAGTCTGGAATGCAAAAGAAACATATGCATTCTTCAAGACTGTGACATCATACCTAAATCAAGATCCCACATGGCCAAAGTATGAAGGCTATCAGATGCTAGATGAAGGTCTGTTGACTTACAGAAACATATTGTATATCCCAAGTTGTGATGACTTTAAGAGGTTCATAATGGACAAACTACACAAGAGACCATATACAAGTCATCCAGGTTATCAGAAAATGATTACGACCACTAGAAAACAATTTTATTGGCTTGGATTGAAAAAGGACATAGCTAATTATTTAGCTAAGTGTCTAGAATGCCAGCAAGTTAAGGCATAACACTGTCACCCAACAGGGTTGTTACAATCTCTACCAATCCTAGAATGGAAATGGGAAACCATCTCCATGGATTTCATCACCCGATTACCAAAATCAGCGAAGCAGAATGATGCCATCATGGTAGTGGTGGACAAATTGAGCAAGTCTGCTCACTTCGTCCATGTCAAGTCAACTTGTAAGGCATTAGATATTGCCAAAATATTCATGAAGGAGATATTCAGACTACATGGCATGGCTAGGGAGATTATATCTGACAGAGACACAAAGTTTAATTCAAGCTTTTGGAAGTCCTTAATGGTTGGTTTTGAGACTAAATTGTTGTTTAACACAACCTACCACCCTCAAACTGATGGAAAGATAGAAAGACTAAACCAGATATTAGAATACATGTTAAGGATGCATGCAATGCATCAACCTAAGAAGTGTGAAGATTACTTCCCATCGGTATAATTTTCCTACAACAACGGTTATCAAGAGTCACTGAAGATAAGCCCTTTTGAATCCCTCTATGGTAGATAGTGAAAGACTCCAATCAGCTGGAGTAATCCAGTGGATAGAATTACAATTGGACCCGACATGCTAAAAGAAATGGAACAACAAGTGATTCAGATAAAGAAAAATATTAAAATTTCTCAGGATAGATATAAGAGTTACGTCGACAGAAAGAGAATTCCCAGAGAGTTCAAGACATGATACCATGTCTATCTCAGAGTTAGGCCTAGGAAGAGTTCCCTGAGAATGGGAGCTTGTGCCAAGCTGGCACCTCGGTATTGTGGATCCTTTGAAATCTTAGATAGAGTGGGACCTGTAGCTTATAGGCTATCAATCCCTCCCATAGTAAAGGCACATAATGTTTTCCATGATTTATTATTAAAGAAATATGTACATGATTCTGATCATATAATTCACTGGTCTGTGATCCAGGTGGAGTCGGAGGGAGAACTCCTTCCATAACCTCAATGCATACTAGACATGAAGGAAACCTCACTCAGGAACCGAACCATTGCACAGGTCAAGGTGTAGTAGAAACACTTTGGCACAGATGAGGCTACATGGGAAATGGAGGATGCCATGAGACATACATATCCATTTTTGTTTACTTCTATATATACAGGGCACGTTGATAGATAGAACATCGAGGACGATGTTCCTTTAAGGGGGATGGAATTGTAACACCCTTGTTTCCCCAAATTTGTAAATATAATTATATGGTCCAAGAGACTATGGAAAACTCAATATGTGTGAATGTTTGATTTGATGGATCTTTGTATAAAAGGTCAATGAATGTAAATTCTGTTATTTACTAGAAAATGGATAAGTGTTGCGTGAATGCTGGAAAGGGGGTGTGCTAAGAGAGACCATGAATGGTATGAAAGACATGGTGAAGGGGACCACGAATGGTTGCGTTAACCTCCACCAAACCAATACCTTACTAGATTTAATTGCTCAAGACCATAACAGTCCTATGACCTAGGAATGAATTATAGTCAGGCTGGTAACTGGGAAGACCTCCTCAAGAGTTAATGAGGGGATGGGGAAGAGCACCCATATGTAAGGATTTCAGACCTGACCATGGATTGGGAATTCGATCCACACACAATCTTGCTAAGGAAGGAAAGAAAGGAAGGTGTGGTGGGTAGAGGGAGACCTAGGAAGAGTGTAGAGACAAGATACCAAGAGCTCGAGTTCAAGGAAGAACTAAGAAATGAGCATGTTTTGGTCATAGGAAATGGCTAGTAGGGTTATGATACAAGCTAATAAACGAGGTTGTTGAGTGACTGAGGAAGCATTCAAGCGGTCCTCCTTGCTTGGTATAGTGAAAACCATGGCCAAGATCCTGCAGGAGGAGGAGAGTAACCTTCATCCCTACTGTCACTAAGACAGAACAAAGGATTATATCTTAGAGCATCGTGGTCTATCTCGGGGGTGGCTAGTGGTAAATCTGTTAGGAGTGACTAAGACTATGGTTGGGTGGAAACAGACACCCCTTTCAGCATTCGCTTCACGTTATCTGGTTCTGATAAGTGTTTTCATACTCTATGCATTGAATTGGGAATAATGGATGCATGCATGTGTTTATATATCTATAAATGATTTCTGTATTGAAATGGTTACGTTATGTGTATGCATTTGTCTTCTTGTGAACTTATGATTCTGATTGATTGTCTAAATGCCCCAACCTAGCCTTCAAGGTTCCTTGGGACATAAACCTATAGGATGGCTGAGAGAGAAAGTATTGCATCAATCTGGCCTTGTCCGTCAATATAAACTATCCCATTCAGAATCCTTATCATGCGACCGAGATATCATGCCCAAGTCCTTAACAGTTTCATGATGAATCTCAGGAAGGATAGCGAGATTTAAGTCTCATAAGGGAATAGATTTTCATCTGGAAGATGAATGAACGAGATTTGTTCAGGAGAACCCATATGACCAACACTTAGAAACCTTAGGATAAGCCTAAGGGAGCTAAAACCCTCTGTCTTCGAAGCTCCAAAATTTTGGGACTTTGAAGTATTGTTGTCCCTCATAGTCATATACCGCCCTAGGTCGACCTTTATTTACGGTTACCCATAAGGTTGACTGACGTTGGGCGGTTTCCCTAGTGGTTAGGTGAACCTATCTTACTGATTAAACTGGGATCCAACTCCTTGAACGTCGAAGTTATGAAGTAACCAGAACCATAGATCGAGGGATCCTTCGGGTTCTTTCCCAGTTGTTGATATACCAGGGATGGGTGGTGCTAGATCCCTTTAGTTCAAAGATTGGGCACTTTGAGAGAAAAGAGGAGTTTTCATCGCAAAACTCCTGAACGCCGAATACCTGAAGTAACAAGAGTTGTAGATTGATGAATCTACATGGTCGGATCTTGACCGTGATATCTGAGGGGTGTTTGTCAGTCTAGTATGATGTGGACCCCATTTTGGCATGCCATGTGTCACTTAGATTTGTGTGTATCACATACCCTATATACCCATTGGAACGTGACATGTGTCACCCTGAACCCTCATACGTGTCAGTCCCTCGTACGTGCCTACCTAACCAACGTGGTTGGTGAAGTGACCGGAACTCTGGGAGTTTGGGACTTTAGGACTCCGGAGGATTTGGGATGTATCATTGTAGAGAGACCAAAAAGGTTCGAAGGCCGAAACCACGTGGAAAAATTACGGGACTCCGGAAGTTCAGGACTTTGGGAGGTCTCATGCGTAGATAACAAGGAGACATTTAGCGTCGAACTCCAAATTCCCCGCTAGCCTTTGTGTCAGATGAGGGTTAAGCCATTCGTCCGACTAGTTGATGGATGGACATTCCATAGGGGAGGTAGGAACCAATAGATGATACTAACGATATGAAGCCATGGGGGCATCACGTGGCCCTCAACCAATGAACACCCAAAGAACTTTGGGAAGTCATAAGATATAAACCAAGAGATGGTTTAGAACCCAGTACCAGTCATTATAAAGTTACGATAAAGTAGAAGAGAATGAATCATCTTGCAGAGATGATTCGAGATGAGTTAGTTAAGGAAAAACAAATTTATGATGCCCCACCCCTTAAAAGAGTATTAAGGAGTCAGGTGTGTTACAATAGCTCTAGAGAATACCCTATAAGAGGTTCCCAATAGTACTTAATCCATTCAGTGAGTGACATTTTAGACTGTGACTTGTATGCGAATCTCCCCACCAGTGCACAAAGATATGTTACATGGTTCTTCAAGTCCCATATCCACTCCCATTACTAGCCGACGCTTAGTCTTTTTAGGCTTCCACACTCGAGCACAATGTTTGTGAAAACCACCCTTAAACTATGAGTGACCCCCCTGTGTAGTCTCTATCTGTACGACAGTCAGAGTCATTTTCACCACAGTCTTATCCCCACCTTCCTGTAGTCCTATTCCTTGACCTCTACACTCAAAGGAGCGCTTGTCATAATGATGAAATGCAAGGCAATATGTAAGGATAGGTAAACATATCATGATAGTTTATTGTGTTGTGGGTTATTCACAATTTGGAGTGCTCATCATAATGATAAATCAATTTCAAAATTTAATAAGTGTGATTTTGATGTTAATGTAACTAATTAAATCATTTTAGGATGTAATTTTGGAAAGAGTTAAAGATTGATTAAGTTTATTATTTGAGGAGTCATAATTTTCCCAAATAAATATTTATACGAGTGTGCTAATTTGATCAATGTATTAGATTTTTATAATACAACAAAATCATTAGTGTAGGATGCACATTTCCATGGATAACTTCAACATGGATCAAAGTGCAAATGGTGTGTCACCGATGCACTAATATTTATTGGTACAAATTTGATGCTATAATTTGGTTAGACAATCTCAAAGTTCAATCATGTCAATGCCCTATTTGTTACCTTCATGTTTTGTTATATACTCAATGGTGAATGAATGTAGGCAGATATAGATAGCTCAATAGATTATTTACTAAGAATCTTTTGTTTCTTCTTATCCACAACCATGCACTCGATCTCTTTCTCATCTATAAATAAGATCTTGTTTCTTCTTCTCCACAACCATGCACTTGATCTCTTTCTCATCTAGAAAGGGCACTTGGACAACAAAATCTCTCTCTCTCTCTCTCTCCACTGCTTGTTTCCTTTGTCCCACTCTCCCATTTCTTACTCTACACCTTCCTCTTCCTCAAACAGTACCAACTTAACGACAATGACCTCTTCACTCTTAATAATCAACTTGGCCTACCTCTTGAAATACTTGACCCTCTGCCACTCTCTCAACACTCTGACCCATATCTCCTTCTTCACATTCCACTCAACTTTCTCCAAGATATCATCCTCATAATCTCTTTAGCCATAATAACTAACATTAATTTGCTTGTAATCCACACTACCTAGATTTCCTCTTTTTCGCAGTGAGGGGCTTATCGAATATCTCTTTGATGTTGGGGATTAATTTCCCAACCCCACTTTTACAATTGGTTGTTGGAATATGGCATGTTACAATATTCCATCAACCAATTGTACAAGTGGTGCTGCAAAATTCCTCCCCAATGTCAAAGTGATATTTGATAAGTCCCCTAAGGCAAAGAAGAGGAGATATATGTATGATATTTACAAACGAATTGAAGCAAGATATTATGGATATAGGGATGAAGAGGACGGTATCTTGGAGAAATTCAAGTGGCCTCCAAAGAAGGAGATGATTGCCAAAGCACTAAGAGAGTGGTAGAGGATCAATTTTATCAAGAGGGAGTCTAGGTTGATGATAAAGAGGGGATATGTCATTTCCATTAAGCTAGTATTATTTGAGGAAGAAGAAGATGTGGTAGAAGAAATGGTAGAGAGGGACAAGGGAAAACAACAACAAAGAGAGAGAGATCTTGTTTCCCATGTGCTCCTTCTAGATGAGAAAGCGATCAAGCACATGGTCATGGAGAAGAAGAAACATAATTTAATTAGTAAATACATGAGTGGAGATATCATGGAGGAGTAGGATGAGGCCAAGGAAATGCTTAATATTTAGTGATAAGGCACGCTAGAGAAGCTTGTGGATCATTGGTTGTTTTTCCAAATGTGCTTCTTAAATTCTATTAAATATACAATATGGGCATTTGGTCATTCTTGAGGTTGACACAGTGTTATAATCAAGACATCCACAAGGGTTCCTTTCTTTCTGATCATGTCAAAGGGGCACTAGGATGGTGGTGGGAAGCTCAAATTGTAGAGCTTGGTAGTCCTAATTATGCCAAAGTAGGGGCCAAGATGATAGAATTGGAAGGGAATGAAGTTGATGTGCCTGGTGCCACCAAAAAGGGCCCTAGTTACATATACTTCAGGTCTACAAAATTTGTCCCTGACCTCAAAGAGATATTCAATAAGCCCCCCTGAGGTGAAGAATAAGAGGTGTAGGTATGTAATTTACAAGGGAATTGATGTTTGTTCATATTATGGCTATAGAAATGAAGAGGATGGTATCTTGGAGAAAGTCAACAAGCTGGCAGAGGAAGATATGCGAGCTATAGCATTGAGGGAGTGGAAAAGGATCGATTCCGTGCACTAAATTATGAGAGGCACTAAAGAGTGACCTGTGTTTTTTCTCCCGCAAAGAAAAACCTCCACAAAATTTAACTGTGGAAGTTTTCATACATAGTTTGTGAATTAAATTGTTTTTCTTCTGCATGTTGTTGTTTCTATTCTTGCACTTGTTGTTGTTGTCATCGCTGATTCACATAAGATTATTTTTAGGAACATATATAGATAAAACAAATTGAAATTATAAAAAACACACACACACACATGTTGTGGTGGGAAATCCCCCTACGTACTAGCACTAAGGAAACTGTAATGCATGCATAAATGACCATCTAAAGTCTCCTACTGTCTACCATCGTCCCAACATAGACCCCACATTCATACATAAACACAAGGGTAAAAGGATCCGGTTACTCTACCTTGACTTCCATGTTTGGTGTAGATCCTTTTGCATTCGGTTGCTCCTCGACTGCAAGTTTCCTCCCAAAGCCAACTTGCATTCATAAATAGAAAAACAAAGAACTCCAAACATGCATCTTATATATGAATTAGTTGGTTAGAGGTTCTAATAAAATATAATCAAAACTGAATATTGAACACATCAAATGGAGGGACGGGAAAAGTAATTCTTTCTATTAACCTCACAAAAGTAACTTACAATGGTGAGATCGACCACTGTTCCTCGAATCTGGTCCTGGGCTCCTCTTCAACTGTGCACCAACTGCTTCCACATCTACTTCTCCTCTTCATTTCTCACAAAGTGGTTGCAAAATATTGGGGCAAGGGGAATACAAAAAAGGGCAAAGTTTCTTTGCTATTATTTTCTCTTTTTCAAATCGGACTCCTACCCCTTCTTTTATAGGCTAAAAGAGGGTAGTTATCCGGTTGAATGACCGGATATGGGTGGTCAAATGGATTAGGAAATTTACCTGAAAGTCTGTATTCTGTCTCCAACTTTCTATTTTTTGTGCTTTTGTCAGTATACATGGGATGTAATGGGTCAGAAAGCATATATACGCAGTCAAAAGTGGTTCAGGGCATGTATGCCTTCAAAAAGATGGTTTTTAGAAGAGAAGTTTAATGGTGGCTTGGAAAAAATGGAAAATGGGATGGCCTGATGCTAGGTATGCATGTCTGGTGAAAATTAGGGTTATAACAGATGCCCCCTAATGTGTGAGGTTAGAAGAGCATCTGATGGAAGAAATACATTACCAATCTTCACCAACATACGAAGTGAGTGAGCCCAGGGACTAGAGTTCGGGAGGTGCCATCTACAAAAAAACAATTGTCTCACTGAGGCGGGCATACCCGTGCTCGAAATAAAATAAAATCATGTCTGCCAATCTAATACACTGCAGATCCATGTCATATAACTATATAAAGTGTATCCGCGAGCAATACACAATGGATCTACATCTCAAAATAAAAAATATATACGTGTATAGTATCCATCTTCAAGAAGCTAATGATCATGATGGAAAGAGATGAGGCCTAACTTGGGTAGGAGTGTAATATGAGTGTACAACTTCACTACCCAGAGGTCTTCAACAGCTCGTCGAGAATAGACTAGAGGATCTTAATGATCAGGCTGAGGGCTTCATTGGTTTCAAAAAAAGACTTGATTGGGCTTTCGGGATGGCCGAGCATGAGGTCAAGAGACAAACTGCAGAGGGGGCGACTCAATCTTGGTAAAAAATTCCCTTGGACAATAGCACAACAAATGGTGAGACTCGGGCAACATGGTATTGACATAAGTTCACGATGCAAGAGGCAACACAAACTCTCCATATGTTTGGTAGAATAACCAAATGGAGGAGGACACAAATCTATGTAGCAAGAAAAACTTCCTAAGGTCATATTAAATCCCAGAGCTTGATGAACAAACAAAAGGATGTGCTTTGTCCAAGTGTGACTCATTGTGTTGTGTTGGCGACGGAAGTCACTCCTGGATTGCTTGCAGGAGTAGAGCCCGATGCCCATCAGTTTTAGGTCACGATGGTTTTTAGTAGGGATCAAATGGATAGAGACTCAGGAAGATATTACTCTAACTCAGAGACTGTGTCTGGCACGTGAGAAACAAAGGAGGTCTTGATCTAACTTCAGTCAGCGGGTTGATTAAAAGGTGAACAGGTGGAAGACTTGATAAGAAGAGTGAACAAACTACTTCAGGCAAGAGGCTTTCAGT
>JASDQU010194349.1:0-19806 GCA_032191745.1 Picea mariana | reverse complement strand
CATCCGGGCATATGATCCAGATAAGGATGTTTGGCTTATGTTAGACGGGATTGACAGCATTTTTCACGAAAATGCACATAGATCTCAGTTCATGTCCGTAAATGGGAAGCTGGTCATATATCATATGTGGGAGCAAAATGATTTAAGATTCTCAATAATTCAGATCAATGAAATACTTCGGACAACTGTTCGGGCCAGTCTTTTGGGGCAAACCCAGTTTCCCATAGCAACAATAATTGATCAAGGTAACATTTCTATGTTCCTAAGAGGGTTTTAACTAAATATTAATGATTTCTCAGTACTGGACTGCCTAATTTATTTTCAGAATTATTAATACTTTCTTATATCTTTCCAGGCCTGGACAATAATCCTGAACGTCTTCGTGGAAGCGTATTCAAACAAAACTTGCTTGAAGCAATAAGACCAGATGAGTGAGCTGCCAGCGTTGTTCTTGGTGGAAACGTATTCCTGTTTTATATGGAAGTCTTTGTGAAAGCATGAGAACAGATCAGTGGATGAGAATAGTGGATTAGTTAGGTTTTATTAGTTGGCTGATTGAAAATACTTATGTAGTGAAAGACAATCGTTTCTCAATAGAAATATATGATCCGAAGGACGCCAATTTCACACATATGCATCTTCAGATTCGGATGATTTCATAGATCTTTTTAAGCCATAGTACATTTTACTACGCTTTCATGGCTGTTACAACAATGCGCCGGTTCTCATCTATGTTTGGATTTTCCCATGAGACTCTAAGGATTGCCAATAGTGATATATTTTTTAAAATTATATATAATCCTTCCTGCGAATTCTTGTATAAAAACTATAAATAATCCTTCCTGCGAATTTTCTTAGTTCGGTTACAACTAGTAATTTCCACGTAGGTTATAGAATCTGCATTTATATCTTTCAAACAAATTACTATTATTGTTTTGGTATTTGATATTTAAACCGCTCGCCATTGTTTTGGTTTGTAAAGGCTGTGCATCCCTTTCTATATACAAGTATTTGTTAACAATCAAGGTCATACGCTTGGTAATCAGAGATTGAGATGTGTGTAACGTTGGGTATGTATCCTTTTATATCGTCTTGCACCGTTCTCTCAATAATATGATATTCATATTGTAAAAATGATTTAAATTTAAATTTTGAATAATAATTTTATCGAAGATTAAAGAACATTGTAATTGTAAAATTTCTATTTTAAATGAAGCATTGAATTTTTTTACTTTAAATGATTGTGTTAGAATATTTACATGAAAATAAAATAGAGTGAAATAAGATAGAAGTTGAGTAACATCTATTTCAAATGTATTTAATTTTAATTTTTTAATTAGTTTAAAATTTTAAGATCATATTTAATTTTATTAATTTTTTAAATAGTTTTATTTATATATTTGTGTAGGGTTCATGGCATTGAATATATTTATGACTTTGTGAAATAACATGGGGTGGTTAACATTTGGGGCTCAACTAGATCTAGTTGGTGGATAGCAGGTCTGATCATGAGTCAGCCTATTAGGTCCATGGGAATGTAACAATATGACACTACCATCTATCTGGTCACCAAACCAGGGTAGTGGCTCTTGGTGGCATAACCAAGGGAGATGGGGTCTCATCAGATCCAACCGTCTCATTTCCATGAAGTGCTTGTGGGTAACACTATCAACATTGGTCACCATGCTAGGATAGTGTTCCCCAGCTATTCTCTTGAAAAGAAAAATAAATAAGACAAAGAATAAAAGGCATTGAATGGGCTAGGAAACAATGACATCCATGACAAGGTGTAGGTCACCATTTATAGAGGCATCCATAGGAAAGACCTACATTTCCATGTTATCACTGCACCCCTTGCCCAAACATCCCCTACACCATTTCATACACTTACATGACCTAGACTGGTCTTCACCTGGGAAACAACCCAAACTAGAGGAGGATTATCCCAATAGGACATCCTGAGACCCTCTCCAAACTTGTCTTGTTAAACTGCATACTGTCTTTGAGCATTTGTCTACGTAAAGGGGGGTTCGATGCAAATGTTTGGGTAATTTGATTATTGGACGTGATTGACATTGCTATGATCCCTGTGACTTATGAGCCCATGGAGGGTGTACTTTTTGTTGCTGTAGGACCATGCCTGGTGGACAGGTACATATGAGGAGACGATTAGCTCAGACCTCCATGGGGATAAAATCCCACCAGATGGATGTTGTGACCCCAACTAGGGACAGAGAGACACCATAGGATGGCACCAAGAAAGAAGAAGAACATTTCCTCCGAGACACTCTGGCAGGCCTAGACCTAGGGAGATATTTCCCTTCCACCATGACGGTGGCCCCTGAAGGCCCCGTCATGTCATCATATTGAGCCTTGATGTCATCCAACTAGGGTTTAGGAATGAGGATGACTTGGATGGAATGTGTGGCAACTTCTTAGGCTTTTTGAGGCCTAGTGCTCCATGACGAGGCCTAACGTCATCCTAAGAGGGGAATGATGTCATCCCTAAAGACAAGTTAGGGTTTTAAATGTTAATTTTATGTAAAAAAATGGATTTTTGATGTAAATTGGCCATGTCATCCTTTTGTGACCTAAAACACAATTAAATGTCATTGTCATTTTATAAATAAGAGATAAATCTCTTATATTTTAGGATCAGTCTTTCATCACTGGAGTAGAGGTCTGAAATTCGACCTCCCTTAAGTGTTATTGGTTGAAACTAGAGATGCACACTTCTTGAAGGAGGCAATTTTTGGTGCATTTTGGCTATTTTCTTGTGGAGGATCTTCAACTAAGGTGATTTTCTAGCTTATTCTTGGTGAAGTAAGTGGAAATTCTGCATTTCTTTATTGTGAATGAATTCTATGGTTATTTTTACTTGTTTCATGTATAATATTATGAAATTGCTAGCTTGAAACCCTAGGGGAATGACATGTGTTATCATCTTTTTTCCCTATAATCTTCCATGTGTTAAAATATTTTGAAATGCACCTAATTTGAAGTGGATACTAGAGCCTTACCATTGTAGTACTCTAGTAGCCCTACTTGAATTTCCCTATTGCATAATTTATTACATTTGTTCAAGGAAAAAGAAAATCACTAGGGCCTAACCCTTATTACTTTCTAGCAATTTTCTCTCAAAAAAGGATTTTTGAGGCCTTGGGATACCAAAACCTCTCTTGTGCTCTCCATCCCTTAATATATTATTATCATTTAATATATTTCCTTTAAGATTTTTTTTCTACCATTAGTGACTCCATTTAACCTAGAAGGGCACTAGACTACCTCTTACAAGTTGTGATTAAGAAAACAAACACTTATACTCTATTCCTTGAAATATTTACTAACTTTTTCTAACCCTAAATTAGACTACCTCCTAAGCTAACTTGATGCTGTAGAAAAAAATTGCTACAACCATCTAAACACGCATTAAATTGGCACATTTACCTACATAACTCACACTGGAACCAATAAAATTTAGTATTGATAATTGCTAGTGAATCTACTAGGTAATTGCTAGTTTATGTATGGTTTTCTTGCACTTTTGACCATTTAAAATTGTTGATGCTACAAAATATAGATACAGCCATCTAAATGCTGCAAAATATCTACAAAAGTGACATTAAAATGTATCCTATCATTGCCAATTTTGCTTGTGACAGTTTACTATCAATTTGCCTAGTTAAAGTCACTTTTTATTGTTTTTTTCAAGAAATTTCAAGGCTTGAATCTTGTGGTTGTTATAATATATTAATTGATGTTATAAAGTGATGCATTGTTGCAAATTCATAATCATCTAGCTTGTTTTACAAAGGTTTATTGTCTTATGAAGTACTAACAATCATCTGGTACTTGGAAAGTGCCATGTTTTCCTTGTTGTCTTTTTTGGGAAGGTACACAATACTATTCATTTGCTTCATATTTAAGACATAAAAGAAACCTCTGATTAGAGTGATCTGTGAGAGGGAAGGGTTTCCTTGTGACTATTTTCCTTAGCCTTCTCAAACCCCCAGGTCATTAGGGATGTCTCCCCTGGGGTAGCTTAAACATACTTCTAAATAGAAAGGGATCTCCTGTTAAGGTGACAGTGATAGGTTATTCCCAGTTATGCCAATTATGTACCCACTTGTCTTAGGATTTTGGGCAAGTACAAATTGTGCGATAAAATTTTGGTGTCGTTGCCAGGGAACATTGAGTCAATTTTCCTCAAGATGAAACTTTTTTCGGTAAGCCTTTCCTCAAAATATTTTATCTTACAAATCTTACCTGACGACTGCAGTGAGGGTGATCCCCTCATATTTTTGATAATATATTGAAGATTGTCTGGCGACTCTATCAATGAGGACTCATAACGAATGTCAGTATACACTCTATCTTCCTCCTATCCCTGTCATCCTTATAGCTTCTCCTAAATGGTCTCCCGAAGAAATTTTTGGCCCTTTGGACCTGGCTAACAGCCAAGGGGGATTACATGATCTCCCTAAAGAAGTCGACTCCTGGATACCTAAATTCCTAGGAGAAGTGGTATCTTATGGAAAAACACATTGGACTAAATATTTTGAGGGTTATGAATTCCATCAATCAGGAAAAGAACATCCTGACATGTTTATGAGTCTTTTCTTGAACTCACTCACTGAAAATGCTAGGAATTGTATTAATACACTCCCAAGTGGAAGCCTCAAAACTCCTGAATATTTGAAACAAGATTTCATGAAGAGATGGGGTAAGGTAGAAAGTACGACCTCTATTTATTTTCAATACCTCGAAATTTGCAAGCAAAGTGACGAAAATGTTAGGGAATTCAATGATAGGTTCAACGCTATCATTATCAAACTTGAGCCCAACTTTTAGCCAGAGAGCGCTAATCTCCAACACTATCTGAACTCCTTTGAAGGAAAATTACAATTTACCCTCAAGAACCAATTACTTACAAGCCTAGAAGAAACACAAGATGATGCTTGCCAGATTGAAGAGAATCTTAAGTTCAACGATTCCATCCATCAGGTCATTTTTTGAACAATGATGACATCTGGGAGATGAATAAGGAAAGCATGGGAGGGCTAGAGAACGACCTCCGAGAGATTCTATAGGTAGAAAATAATACTTTCTCGAGGAAATGGAGCATAGGTTTATCGAACATGAAATATGATTCCTTAGTTTCACAACAAAATGAGCCCCATTTAAATTTGAAACCCCCTCAAGATAACTTTGAATACCTTGAGGTTGAATATATTGAATACTCGCCTTCACAAATCGATGAGGAAGACAATTGTGAGGAGGAATTCCCCATTGTCTACCATGTTGGGAGCATGGGAACAAAATATGGAGAACCTGCACCTTTTTATGTTACCCTTAAAATCAATGATTTCTTTCTCCATAATTGTGTGTTTGACCCAGATACCCCTAGAAACATTATGGCCAAAAGGGTTATGTACCAACTAGGTCTCAATATATCACAACGAGACACGCAAGGTGGTTTCACACGAGGCATTATCAAAGACCAAAGTGTTTCCTTCCATGCTTTGAATCCCCGATGCATCTTTCAAGATCAATGTAATGGTAATAAACACTTTAAGTAGTTGGGGAATTCTACTCCGCAAAGACTTGATAGAAAAATTCACCGAGAGATTCAAAGACCAAGGGTCCAAAGCTATTATACCTCACCCCGAAGGAGGATTTTGAACCCTTCACAAAGAACCTGTTATAGATTGAAACATTGAAACTCTTGAAGAACCCAATAATAAGCTCCTTTTTGTGAACAATGGGAATGAAAGTTGGTTTTTCCAAGGAGGGAATTCAAAGGATGAATTTAGAAAAACAACTAGAGGAATATGGACCCTAGAATTTGATGGTGCCCATTCAAGTTCTGGCTCAGGGCCAAGCATCGTCCTAACAACCCCATCCAAGGAAACCTTCTACTACTCCTATAGGCTTGAATATCATTGTACAAACAATGTTGTTGAATACAAAGATTTGATTATAGGTCTTGATTTAGAGATCGACAAAGGTGTCACGCACTTGAGGGTTATAGGAGATTTAGACTTAATAGTATCACACGTTTTGTTAAAATTTTCTGCAAAGAATGAGATATTAAAAAGATACCGAGACTTTGCAAGATCTATTGAAAAATCCTTTGAGGTAGTATCAATCAAAGCAATTCCTAGGGAAGAAAACTATGTGGCAGATGCCTTGGCTGTCTCAACATCCACTTTACAACCTTTTGACGCCCCCCTCCAAAACTTGTGAAAAATGGAAGTTATTTTTAGACCATCAATCCCCGATAACTTGGAACATTGGCAAGTCTTTGAAAATGATAATCAAATCCTTAGATTCATGGAAAACAACAGAGAATTCACCAATTCACAAGTAAAATTCCTAGCTGATTCCATGGACCTAGATGTAGTAAACTTGCAAAATAACACTATGATGAAAGGGTGTGTTCCTTTAGATAAATTATTTGATAGACACGATGTTTGCAAAGGAAAGAACCCAAAACAACAAACATATGAAGCCTTAGAATTCACATCGGAACTGAGATAGATACGATAATTTTCAAAATAGGGAAAGGTACTATGGAAAAGGAGAGTAATGAGATGCTTGACCTCATACGAGAATTGAAGGATACCTTTTCTTGGAATTATGATGAATTAAAATATTATAAGGGTGATGTCATCCAACATGCCATACCTTTGATAGAAGGAGCCAAACCTTTCCGAAAAAAGATAAGACATATTAACCCTAAGTTGGCAAGCCATATACAAAAGGAACTTCAAAATATGGTATATGTTGGTATCATAGCTCCCATTAAATATTCATCATGCATGCCGAATTTGGTATTTTTCCGAAATAAAAGTGGTGACATTCGCCTATGCGTAGATTTCCGAAACCTTAATCAGCTATCTTTGAAAGACAACTACCCCCTCCCAAATATGAAACACTTATTATAAAGGGTCACAGGGGTAGGCATGATTTCCATGCTAGATGTATTTTCTAGATACAATCATGTGCTACTCAAGAGAGAAGATCAACTCAAAACATCATTTACCACACCATGGGAAACATTCATGTACCTAAGAATGAATTTCGGCATTATGAATGCAGGTTCAACCTTTCAAAGAGAAATGGACTTTGTGTTTAGATATCTCATTCATAAAATCATATAAATTTACCAAGATGATCTCACAGTCATATCAAAAGAATGAAAGGACCACATCTCACACCTCGAAGTTGTCTTTGAAAGATTTAGAAAATATGGTATCTCCGTGAACCCTAAGAAGTCTTTTTTTGGGATAGATAGGGGAAATTTATTGGGACACATAGTATTAGAAGGAGGAATTTATGTAGACCCAGATTGGATCCAATATATCAAAGATGTACACCCCCCAGCGAACAAAAAATCCCTACAATCATTTTTCGAAAAAATAAACTTTATTCGAAGATTTGTCCCAAACTTTGTTGAAAGAATAAAACCCATGAGTGAATTAATTAAAAAGGACACGAAATTAAGGTGGGATAACAAGGCCATTAAATATTTTGAAGATATAAAATACTCTGTTTCCCAAGCCCTAATTATGGTTAGTCCTGATTATTCATGGGAATTCATGATATTCTCTTTTGCTTCTCAATATACCATCGCAGGTGTCTTGTTGCATAAAGATGTTAATGACCATGAACACTCCATTGTGTTCATGAATAAATTCCTTAGGGATTCAAAGCTGAATTATTCGATTACTGAGAAGCAATTTTACGCCTTGGTAAAATCCATTAAGCATTTTAGAAACTATGTGGGTTACAATAAGATTAAGGATTATGTCCCTTACCCAGCAGTAAAATATGTTTTATCACAACAAGATTGTATGGGTACTAGGGGTAAGTGGGTTTCCAAGATCGAAGAATATGATTTAGAAATAAAACCCACCAAGGTTGTGAAGGGACAAGGGTTAGCCCAAATGTTTACTGAAAGCAACCAAGAAGATATACAAATGAGAGAGAGTGAACACATAAACGTGGTGGTGAGTGATCTAGAACATGATGAATGGTATTCTGACATAATATACTACCTTAATAATTTATCATTCCTAGACCATATAGTAGACTATAAAATAAGGGCCCTGAGACTTAAATCTATGAAGTATTATTTAAATGAGAATGGCCTTGGCTGGAAGGACCCAGATGGATTTCTCCTTAGATGTGTGAACCAAGAAGAAACCAACAAGTTGTTGAAGGAATTACACTCTGGTCATTGTGGTGGGAACTTTTCTTCTCGTACTACTGCACATAAGATCTTAAGAACTAGATATTATTGGCCAACATTTTTTTTTTATACTCACTGATATGTTCTATCATGCCAACCTTACCAATACTTTACTAGTAAACAAAAGCTCCTAGCACAACCTTTGAAACCTGTGGTGGTAGAATCTCCTTTTCAACATTGGGGATCATATTTTATTGGTGAGTTTAAATATACTTCCAGTAATGGTTACCGATAGATTTTGACCGCCATAGATTATTTTACCAGGTGGGTAGAATCTCTTCCCACAAAGAAATCCACTGAGGAGGTGGTCATGAATTTATTGGAGGAAAGAATCATAACAAGATTTGGGGTCCTGTCCAAAATTACCATTGACAATGCCAAATCCTTCAGCTCCCTTGCATTAGTAGAGTTTTTTTTCAAGTATGGAATTGTTCTATCTCATTCGTCAAACTAATACCCACAAGGAAACAACTTAGAAGAATCAAGAAATAAGAACCTCATGAATATCATCAAGAAGATTGTGGGAGAGAACAAAAGGTCTTGGGATGGCAAGATCAAGTATGCCTTGTGGGAAGATTGAATGACAACAAATACCTCAACAGGAAAACTCCCATTTGAACTAGTGTATGGGTTGGAAGCCAAATTGCCTGTGAATGTCTAAACCCCTATCCTTCATTTTCCTCAGCAATACACCATCGAAGGAGAAGCAATCCAAGGGAGAATTAACCAGTTAGTAAAGTTGGATGAATCCAGGAGGGTTGTTGTGATCCAAATGGTGAGAAACCAAGAGAAAGTTAAGAACACCTTCGATCATAAGGAAAAAGAAAGAGGTTTTACCAAGGGAGACTTAGTGTTTCTATGGGACAAAAGAAGGGAGAAACCTGGTATGCATAAGAAGTTGGATGGATTATGGACGAGTCCCTACAAGGTCATGACTCAGGCAAGAACAAACTCTTTCATCTTGACAACCCTGGAAGGAGAAGCTTTGAAGATACATGTGAACGCTATACACATTAAACACTACTTCCCGCCAACAACATGACATGTAAGTACATGTAAGTAGGTAGGAATTTTCATTCATTGTATATACCATCTGCATATCATGCTAGAGTAGTGTAGTTGTAGTTTCATTTCCATTTGTATATATTCTTGCTTACTTTTATTTTATGGTATCATATATGAGCCAGGGGTGATATCACCACCCCAAAATATTACTAATTATTTTTGTTGAGATCTACCAAATTACAAGTCAAGCCAGAGATGTTGAGGTTCTCATGCACGCTACGGTGAGCACATTTCCCTGAGTTGGAGCCATATGTTATCCCCTATCCTAGGGATAACTAAGGAGATTATTTCTAGAGGCCCACAGGTCCTAAACATGGGGTACCGAGAGACATATGACTTGATCTTGGCCCCATAGGGCCCATATTTTCTTTAGTGTGTCCTATCCATCATCATCAACAACATCCATCCCATCGGCCTAATTCTAAAGTAACAGTGGGTCTTGCTCCATGAGGTAATGAGTCTAGGTATCATGGTATGTGTCACTTCGATTTTCGAAGGATTTGAATATGTACACTAAAAACTCTTTTGTTTCATGATGTTTGCTTGGAAATAATGCTCTCTAACTTGTTCATACCTGGGAGGGGGTGACAGAGTTACCTAGTAAGTTGGTTCCCTTAGGGATGAGTTTCCACTAGGTGGGTCTAAGAAAATTCATTGTCCATTCCTTCCATACTTACCACTTTTCATCATTGTCCCTCTCATCTTCCCCTACCTTGGTTTAGGCATTGGGTTTTACAAGCTAGTAAGGGTTGTACCTTGCCTTTTGGGAAGAAGGGGATAAAGGACCAGAGGGTAAAATTAGCTAGAAAAAGTTAAAATCCAAAATGAAACCTTGAGATGCTTCTCCTAGGGATTCCATAGAAAGCAATAAATGGATTCTCAGTAAGAAAAGGGGACCCCTAAAATAAAATAAATCTCAAGATCTAGTTGGTGGATAGGAGGTCTCATCACGAGCTAGACTATTATGTCCATGTGCATGTAATAGTATGACACTACCCTATATTTGGTCACCAAACCAGGTTAGTGTCTCTTGGTGGCATAGCCAAGACAAAGGGGGTCTCATCACGAGTCAACCTTCTCATTTCTTTGAAGTGCTTGTGGGTAACGCTGTCACCACTGGTCACCACGCCTTGATAGTGTCCCCTAACTATTCTCTTGGAAATAAAAAGAATAAGATAAATAATACAATTTATTGAATGGGATAGGAAATAATGACATCCATGATAAGGTTCAGCTCGCCCTCTATAGAGGCACCCGCAAGCAAGACCTACATTTCCCTATAATCACTAAACCCCTTTCCCAAACATACCCTACACCATTTTATACACTTACATGACCTAGATTGTTCTTCACCTAGGAAACACCCCAAACTAGAGGAGGATTATCCCAATAGGACATCCTGATACCCTCTCCAAACTTGGATTGTTAAACTGCATAATGTCTTTGAGAATTTGTCTGGGTAAAGGGGGGTTCGATGCACATGTTTGGGTAATTTGATTATTAGATGTGATTGAAATTGATATGATCCCTATGACTTATGATCCCATGGAGGGTGTACATTTTTTTGTTGTAGAACGATGCTCGGTGGACAGATACACATGGGGAGATGATTAAATCAGACCTCCATCGGGATAAAATCCCATAAGATGGATGTTGTGACCCCAGCTAGGGGTAGATAGACACCAAAGGATGGCACTAGGAAGGAAGAAGAATGTTTCCTCTGAGACACTCTAGCAGGCCTATAACTAGGGGGGGCTTTCCCTTCCACCATGACGTTGGCCCCTGAAGGCCCCACAACATCATCATATTGAGCCTTGATGTCATCCATATAACATTTAGGCACGAGGATGGCTTGGTTAACACATGTGGCAGCTTCTGAGGCCTTTTGAGGGATAATGTTTTACTTTTGAGGCCTAGAATTCGATGATGGGGCCTAACGTCACCCTAAGAGGAGCATGACATCATCCCTATAGACAAATTAGGGTTTTAAATGTAAAGTTTATGTAAAATTGGATTTTTGATGTAAACTGGCCATGTCGTCTTTTTGTGACCTAAAACACAATTAAAGGTCATTGTCACTATATAAATAAGAGATAAATCTCTTGTATTTTAGGATCATTCTTTCATCACTGAAGTAGAGGTCTAAAATTTGGCCTCCCTTAAGTGTTATTGGCTGAAACTAGTGGTGCGCACTTGTTGAAGGAGGCAATTTTTGGTGCATTTTGGCTATTTTCTTGTGGAGGATCTTCAACCAGGATGATTTGCTAGATTATTCTTGGTGAAGTAACTGTAAATTATGAATTTTTTTATTTTGAATGAATTCTATGGTTATTTTGACTTCTTTCATGTCTAAGATTATGAAATTGCTAGCTTGAAACCCTAGGGGAATGACATGTGTTATCATATTTTTTCCCTATAATCTTCCACGTGTTCAAATATATTGAAAGACACATAATTTGAAGTGGATACTAGATCCATACCATTTTAGTAATCTAGTAACGCTACTTCCATTTCCCTATTGCATAATTTATTATATTTGTTCAAGGAAAGAGAAAATTGCTAGGGCCTAACCCTTGTTACTTTCTCACCATTTTCTCTTAGAAAAGGATTTTTGAGGCCTTGGGATACCAACACCTCCCTTTTCCTCTCCATCCCTTAACATATTATTATCATTTACTATATTTCCTTTAAAAATTTGTTGATGCCATTACTAACTCCATTTACCCTAGAAAGGCACTAGACTACCTCTTACAAGTGGTGATTGAGCAAACAAACACTTATACTCTATTCCTGAAATATTTACTAACTTTTTCTAACCCTAAATTAGCCTAAATCCAAGGTAACTTGCTTCTATAGAAAAAAATTTCCACAACCATCTAAACATACATTAAATTGGCACATTTACCTACATAACTCACACTAGAACCAATCAAAATTCAATTATGATAATTACTAGTGAATCTACTAGGTAATTGCTAGTTTATGTATGGTTTTCTTTCACTTTTGACCATTTAAACTTGATGTTTTTACAAGATATAGCTACAACCATCTAACTGCAGAAACATATATGCAAAAGTGACATTAAAATCTAGTCTATCATTTCCAATTTTGATAAAACGAGCATTTTCTCAACTTGGCATACAATTGATGCTCCCTTAGCACTTGAAACACCATCCGTAGATGTTTTTCATGCCCTTCCTCTGACTTGGAATACACCAGAATTTCATCCAAAAATACTATGACAAAATTTTCCAGATATTCTCTGAATACACCATTCATTAGGCACATAAAAATAGTGGGCGCATTCGACAACCCAAATGGCACCACTGTGAATTGATAGTGACCATACCTTGTTCTGAAGGCGGTCTTGTTGATGTCTTCATCCTTTATTCTTACCTGGTGATATCCTGATCTAAGATCTATTTTTGAAAATATCTTAGCATCCTTCAATTGGTCAAAGAGATCGTCGATCCTTGACAGAGGATACTTGTTCTTAACAGTCACTTTGTTTAACTATCTGAAATCGATGCACAATATCAATGTCCCATCCTTCTTCTTCACAAACAGGACCAGGGCTCCCCAAGGTGACACACTTGGGCGTATATACCCCTTCTTCAGAAGCTCTTCAAGCTACAATTGCAGTTCTTTCAGCTCTGGTGTAGTCATTCTGTAAGGAGCTTTTGATACTGGAGCTTCTCCAGGCATCAAGTTTACAAAAAAATCAATATCTCTCTTCGAGGGTAATCCAGGTACCTCCTGTAATACATCTTCAAACTCTTTTAGTACGTCATGGTCTTCAATCTTTGATACCTCATCCTTAGATACTTCCTCCACATGGGCTGCAAATAATTGACAATCTTTCGTGTAGTGCTTCTTCAGCTGCATTTCTGAGATTTCTTTGATAGCAATAGCTATGGGAATTCCTTGGATTGTTCTCTGATTCCCCTCCTCATCTAGGCAAGTGAATTCCTTGTTACGATAGTCTAGGATGGCATGGTGCTGGTCCAACCAATCCATCCTAATTAGACAGTCATAGGAACCTAAAGGTAGAGTGTTCAATTCATCCCTTGTGCTCAGTCCATTCATGTCCACTGGATAGGACTTAACCAATTTCGTAACCTTAATCTTGGTTCCTGTAGCCAGCTACACTAACCAATATTTTCCATGTTTTCTTCTCGACAATTGCAAACTTTCCACCACCCTAGGGTCTATGTAACTATGACTAGCCCCTGGATCAAATAAAATAGTAAAGGCATGGTTGTTGATCATACCTTCCACTTCAATCACGTGTGATTGAAATTCAGCTTGTTTGTTGTCCAGGGATGCATAGATCGTGGGTATTCTATTGCTCATGTCCTCCATTGTTTCAGCTTGCTGAACATTATGGAAAAATCTCGCTTTGCCATTTTTGTGGGGAAAGTCTCTATACCTGTGGTTTCCTTGATAGCCCCAACACTGAATGGGTGTCTTCCTTGGCCTTTGTCCCCCTACATCAATCGTTCTTGGCTCTCTAAATGATGGCTGTCCTTGAGGACTGTTTCTGAAAAAAGAAGGTTTGTTTCCCTTCTGCCTCTGCTCTTTCTTAAACTTCTTTTGGTCATCCCAAGCCTTTTGAAAAGTAGGATTTTCTCTTTGTTGCTCATATAAGAATTTTTCTTTCCTTATCATTTCTTCCATAGTCTTAGGGTCATCAAACTGAATATTTTCCCCAATGGAAGGTGGTAGTCCACTCAGATGCCTTCGAATTTTGACAGTCTCATCCTTGATGAATGGAACATATTTCAGTAATTCCAAAAACCTTCGCTCATATTCATCAATGGACATGTTGCCCAGCTTGAGTTCAAAGAATTCTG
This sequence comes from Picea mariana, assembly GCA_032191745.1. Classification (NCBI taxonomy): domain Eukaryota; kingdom Viridiplantae; phylum Streptophyta; class Pinopsida; order Pinales; family Pinaceae; genus Picea; species Picea mariana. Next base: position 5,634 of record JASDQU010194349.1, on the reverse strand, counting down.
TCATCTTTCTGTCATAGTATCTTTTAGTCAAGTATTTCTTTTCAAAATACTTCTTGAATTATTTCCAGGTAACATATTTCTCTTTAATGTGTTGCACCTGCACAAGTTGATCCCACCACATATATGATTTTCCTTTCAGTTGATACATCACAATTCTTCCTTTGGCATGAGAGGAATAATTCCGTAGGTTGAAATATTTCTTCATGCCAAGCAACCATGTCTAGACATCTTCCTCCTTCTTATGTTCTCAATCAAACGTAGGAGGCTTAATCTTGTTCATTTCACCCTTCATTTCATCCACTCCAGATCTCCTATGTTTTTTGGTAGGAGATGGGCTTGAACTACTATGTGCCTCCTTATTGGAATGTTTTGAGGAGTGACGATGATTCCTACTAACACTTCTTGATCTTATTTTCTTATCAGGGTTCTTGTGACTCCCTTTTTTTCTTGAGTCACTCTCCTTATCCAACTTCTTTTCGATTCTTTCTAGGCTCTGCATCAACTTTAAGTTGAATTCTCCCTGTTGATCCCTAGCTTTCATGAGCTTTCTGTTATCTGCTTGGTTAGTCTGGGAATATTTCTGCAATCGATCAATGATTTTCATCATATGCCCTTCCTTATCTATCTCTTCTCCATGTCCATTGGAGTTCGATCCTTCAACTCCCAAATGGACATCCATTCCTTTTGCTTCATTCTTTGAACTAGAAGTAGTCTCTGCCTCTTTCATTTCTTTGCACTCAGTGTCAACTCTATTCTGTTCTGGAACTTGTTAAACTTTTGCAAACACAATGTGCATAAAATCAGATTTTGTCAGGCCATCATTCCTTAACAAATCCCACAACATTCATAAAAAAATATGATTCAAGAAAGCGTTCAGTTTTCATTGTCTGTGATTCTTGTTCAATCTAGAATCCCTGCATATTTCTTCTTTCGGATCTCTACTATCCTAATTTTTCGGGCACTAGCCCCTTTCAATCAGTCCCGAACCCACGTGACCATTGGTCGTGACTAAGAACTAGATCAATAAGCACGTACTCGGGCCTTCGAACTTCATCTTCATAAGATTTCCAAGCACCACACAACGATCTCTCAGAGTTCAGAATTAACGAACTCATGAAGTAGGGCAGATCAACCGTCCACTACTACTCAACATCCAACGACTTACACTCGCTATGGAACTTCAAGCATGTGAGCTCCAGGACTTTGAAGCTTTGGAGCTTTGGCACTTCAGAGGATTTCACATCTGCACACCCCCAACGTCCCGAACCATTAATTTTCGAACACTTCCATGACACTTTTTTTTATATCATTACATCACATCACTTACGCTTTTTCGATTGCGGGGGAATGAAATGGTGGTTTGGAGTAACCCGCCTTTCATCTTGCAATTCTTCTAATGCTGACACGTAACCCCCCCCCTCGGGAAAAACCATGGTTTGGATTGTGGGAGCGCCTTGGAGAATTAACTCCCATGCAACTTGGGTCCTCGCAATCCCTCCTGGCCATCGATATTTATGTATCATGATTAAGGCCAGTGTGTGTCCTCCAACTTTTAACTATGTTATTCAACCTTAGGGCCCACGTAGTACAACTATAAACATTCCAGGTGAGGGCACGTGGCTGGTATAGGAAAGGTCCACATCATCTCCTGGTGACGTCATCATGACTTACTACTTCGACTCTTGGGGCTTCGAGAGTTTCAACTCCTCTATGCTCACTTTTTCCTGGAGCGCCTTTCCTCGGAGTTCATGATCTACCGACACGTGTCCTCCTTCATGATCAATGACTATGAGTGACTTCGGCTGTTTTTCTTTCTCCTCGATCAGAGAACTCCCGAAGTTCTCTCGCTACAGAGTTGTGGATCTTGCGCCACTTGTCAACTTGGATCAGACGATTGTCAATCCTTTATGCTCAGATTTGATGGCTTGGGATCTGTTTCCTCCTCAACACTCTCCTTTTCTTTCCTAGACATAGATCTAATGGTCTAGACTCCTTCCAACAATAGATCTAACGACTATTGTCGCTCCTCCTCCTGAGATTCATTTCTCGAACCCCTTTCTCCTTAGAGGGTTTCTTCGACCCTTAGTCGAATTTCGGATATGTGCACTCCTTGCAACAGATCTTCACGTCCCTTCAAGAGAAAAATTCAATCTATTTCTCTCGAGATTTTTAAGTCAAAGACTCTATCGATGCACTCCTTGCACCCAGGGACACTCTGAAATTGAATTTTTTCCCTTTCGACAAAAATTCCCTTTGAAAACTTTGTCTCATTAATCACTAACATGGCCCATCCAGGCTCAGTGTCCAAACCATGCTCTGATACCATATTGTAATGTCCCTAGCCAACAACAGGCCGAGCAATGCTACTACATGGAACATTCACATATATATAAGGCATTTTAATCAATTTAAAACACATAACATAGAGTTTAATATTACCATTCAGATTCAAACAAGTTTAACAGTAAATCCACATGCAACGAAATACATGATAACATTCAAGCATCACATAACATGCATAAAATACATAATTAAGCACATAATTGATACTTATGTTTTAGCCAGAGTAAATCCACCAACTACATGAAAACCTTCCATGAACCTCCCAGCCTTAGACCACACTGCTCATCACGTTCAGCAGTGGGTCACCCCCAAGTTGGGACTAAGCTCCACCCCAGGCAAGGGAATCCTAGACTAGGCTGAGGTTACAGGAAAACTGCACAGTGCAACCAGAAGAATTCTCTCCAGGAGCCTTGTTACGCCCACTACTCATGGACTCTCATTCTCCACATGCATGTCCCACCCGAGATTATACACCTTCATTGTCGCACAGTCCATCGACTGCTTCACCTCCCTCTCAAGGTCTCGACAACAAGTCAGATCAGGAATTCTCAAAGCTTCGTAGTTGGTGCTGGACTCTCTCTGGGAGAAAACCACTTCCCAACAAACTCTCTCACCTGGAGAGAGCTTCTCACAGGCCTGGAAACCTGTCTCTTCAACCACAGGCCTGACAACCCACTTCTTCAACTAGTTTCAACTCAATTCCTGCAAGGTGAGGATAACAACAACAAAAATAGAATTTCGGTTCACTCACGGGTGACAACAACAACATGAATTTGGGTATGGACGTCCAAAAACGGAAAAATTCCCACTAAGACACAACACGACTCAGGTAGCACACCGAACAACAACCCAAACGGTTAAGGTACAGACTCAACTTTGCAAGAGCGGATAGGCTAGTTCACAAAAATACATAGGTCAACTTTGTGGTTCTAGATTTTAGAATGCGTGGTTATGCAAAGGTCCAATGCAGACACAAACGGTTCAGACGGAGGATGCGTTGAATTCTCAGGAAAACATCACAGGTCAGCTTCACAGTTTTCTAGTTTCAAAGCTGCGTGAGGGTATGCAGAGATCAGATGCAGACGCCAAACATGATAGACATCGGATGGGAGAATGGAGGATGAACCCCCAACACAAGTTGACTCTTCAACTTTAACTGCATGCGCCTAGGTCGACACTTGTCTTCCTGGAGTTGCATGCGTTCCCTTTTGCACACGTTGGATTTGCATGCATTTCCTCTCCCAAGACTTAGGATAAAAATATGTCTTTCACACAGCTTTGGAATAATAAAAAAATCATTATTCTCAAGGACTTAATCCCCTAAGCTTAACCCTCTTTCCAACCTTTCATCCCCCTTTCCCTTACCCACCTTGTGGAATCTTAGTCCCCCATCACTCTTTCTTTGTGGTTGTCTGCACGCAGCGTTGTTTATATTTTATTAATGATTTTTCATAATTACATATACAAAACATGCTCTTGGACTTAACATCCTAGGCTCTTTGGCCCAATAAACACATAATCCCACTAGCTTATCAACACTCGTCTCACCAGCCTACAAAACATGTTTACAATTCATAAATACAACAGGGGCTCGTCCTTGGGGATATTACAAGTATTGTATTTGGAATGTGTAGCGCATTAGGAGGTTTCCCCCTCGAAGAGACAAGTGAACATGAGATGATCCCTTCCATAATAGGATCCATTTTATGGTGTTTCCCTACTTCAAGGATTGTCATAATAATAAAGTGTGAGTTTTTCTATATTTCTCTGTGGATCTATTGCGGCATTGTTGTATTTAGATATTTGGTAGTTAACAAAAGGATTGGAGCCACATGAGAGAATTTTGGAAATCGTTGAATCCTCTCGAGGATCAAAAATCTAATAACCTGTAAATTTCTAAATCATTTTGGAAACTTTATGTATACTTTTGAAGAATATTAAAATTGAATATTTTATGAAATGGTCTATCATAGGAATATCACTCTATATCAACTATTGTAATTTTATTATACTTAATAAAATTAATTGACATTTTTCATATATATATATATATATATATAAATAAAAGTACCAATTGACCAGGATGAATTTCAAGATATTTTTTTTGTTAGTATATATGTTATTTTTAAAATGAAATTTTATTTCTTATAATAAAATTGTTTTATCTTATGTCACAATACTCTATATTAATCTAAGTTTATTTTAATTTTATAAATATTAAATATATTTATAATCTCATTTAATATTTATAATTTCATTAAAATAAATAAAATGTTTTTATAACATGTTGAAAAAATTAAAATATACATAATGTATGATAATATTAAAATTATCTCACAATACTCTATATTAATCTAAGTTTATTTTAACTTTATAAATATTAAATATATTTATAATCTCATTTAATATTTATAATTTCATTAAAATAAATAAAATGTTCTTAGAAAATGTTGAAAGAACTTAAAATACACATAATGCAAGATAATATATATATATATATATATATGTTTTTTTCATCTAGTAAGATTAATCTAGATGTTAAGGTCTTCCTTTTGTAGTATTTTCATCTCCATAAGTTGTGACAAGGGTTTCCCATTTTGTGTTTATCCATTGAAAATGTATTTCATTTTGTCCAAATATTCATATTGTATATACATGTCATGGTTATATTTATATGTTAAATTTGAAATTTTATTAGATTTAGTTCTATTATCTTGCCAAAATTATCAATTTTTCACAATAATGTTCTATTTGAATCATGGAAAGAAACTTCTACAAGAACGAACGTTACGCTGACTATATTTTAAATCGTAAGCGGTTTTCAACGGATAGTTTGTTTGTTCATAAGATAAAGCTGAGAAAGAGATGGAGGTAATTTGTCCAAAATCCGCTGCTGACCCTAAGAGGTAGAAGGCATCTATAATATCATGGGAATCTGCATTTCCCTCCCTCCTGCTACAGACAGCGATGATGTTGATAATGGTTCCAACGAGGAAGATTCAGAGCGTATGACTGAAGAGGATGAAACTACAGACAGTTCTGAGGATCTTGAATTTACTTCCCGGAGTTCCTCCATACCAGAAATGGTCACGAAGGAACATTTTGTGCGCAGGCTGCACGATACTTCATGTTATTGGGTGTACGCAAGTTTTACAGACAGTAGTAACTTTGTGACCCAGAGATTCTTTGCTCTTGACATAAAAGAGAACGGCTATGTGCGTCTACCCAGGCATCCAATGGACAAAATCACGGAGAATCTGGGTTCTGTCTTGGATTATAAACTATATGTTA
>JASDQU010194346.1:9862-23249 GCA_032191745.1 Picea mariana | reverse complement strand
ACAAGAAAATGACCACATAGTAACATTAATCGTTGATCCTCGATGCATCATTGACATAAGAAAAAAAATGAAGGAGATTTTCATTGATCGTTCACGTAGAAGTTTCAGGAAATTGTCGATATCCCATCGGAGTCAGCGAATTTTGAAAGGGTAAGACACTAACATGGGCCATAACATACCTCTGATCATCGATTGTCAATGCATTGTTCAGAGTTGGGGAAACCCCAAAGTTTTAAATAATGGAAATTTCTGCGTTGACACATCGTCGAGTACCAATCACCGATACATCTTCGACATCAACAAGTTTTGAGGGGGGTAATACGAGAACACTCATTTCAACATCTTGTCAATCGTCGATCCTTGATACTTTTTTGAAATCGGCATGGTAGGACCTGTACATGTATACTTCAGCATATCTAACAAAAATCCCCGATTCCGAATAAACTCTTAAACGAAGAAGCCAATTTCAAATGCCACATGTCTTTGTCACGTAGGCATTTCGTATGACCTAGTTTCATCACGATTCACCTTAGGTTTCCCCATGTCCTAGTCTCACTTACAGTTCAACATTTCCACATCAGCATTGTAATGCAAGATGGATCAGCATCGGAGTTTTTTCCAAGAGTTATCAACGAACATTGTCTAAAGAAAAGCGTCAACTCTTGATCCACCTGTTTAAATTAGTGGAATGATGGAACGTTTTGAGCTCAAAATAAGATTGGATTCTGTTATTTAATAGGACAATTGGCATGGTGAACTAGACGAGCCAGAAGAAGGAGAGAGCCTCTTCCATTCATAGATGTGGGTAAAAGGAACCCCGCTGCAATTCATCGTTGATATCGGTAGACATAATAACCTCATCTCAATAGAGGTTTTCAAGTGGTTGGACCTGCCGACAACGTCACATCCACAACCCTACACCATTGGATGGCTCCTCCAAGGAAGCAATCTCTGCGTCAGCCAACAGTGTTGACTGTCGTACAACATCAAGCCCTTCAAAGATGAGGTATTGTGTGATGTTTCTCCTCTCGAAGTTTCTGATGCTCTTTTGGGACAACCTTATTTATGGAAACATCATGTTGTATATGAGTCTAGGCCTCATAGTGTTATTATTACTTTGAACAGGAAATTGTACAGGATACCTGAGGCAGTCCCACCTAGTGTTATTTCGTTGATCTCTGCCAAGAAATGTAGGAAGGTCATCTCTCAAATGGGGAAGTTTGTCTTCTTCGTGATTCACTCTTGGAATGAGAAAAAGATCACAACCACATACAGGGTCTCTGCGGCTGACCTCTCCATACAGCAGAAGTAAGTAGATAAGGTCGTCGAAGAATACTCAGATATCTTCTCCTCATCTATCGGGGTACCTCTCCACTGTCCAGTCAAGCACCCCATCAATCTGACCCCCAACACACTGTTGCCCAATGGGCTAGTATATTTCGCCCTATGTTAGAGAATGAGGAGATCAAGCAATAGATCCAAGAAATACTCCACAAGGGGCACATCCGTCCCAGCTCATCACCTTGTGGGAGCCCAATCGTACTGGTACAAAATAAATATGGAACCTGGTGACTCTGCATTGATTACCGGGCTCTGAATAAAATCACAGTCAGAAACCAGTACCCAATTGCCCAAATCGACGACCTCCTTGATCAACTCATGGGGGCCAAATACTTCAGTAAGATTGATCTGAAATCTAGCTACCACCAGGTCCCGATAGAATAGACTGATGTATGGAAAACCGCCTTCAAGTCAAAGGAAGGCCTTTTTGAATGGTTGCTCATGCCCTTTGGTTTAACAAATTCTCCAGCCACTTTCATGAGGATGATGGATGATATCCTACGACCATTCACCAATACTTTTGTAGTGGTGTATCTAGATGACATTCTCATTTCCAACAAGTCTTTGGAAGAACACTTGCAGCATATTCAGCAGGTTCTGCACACCCTGTGGCAGCACAAGCTATACGCCAACTTGGAAAAATTCTCCTGCAGCATGGACAAGGTCCATTACCTGGGCTACATTGTTGATCGACATGGCGTACATGTGGATCCATCCAATATCCAAGTCACCCGTGACTAGCCAACCCCAACCACACTCACTGAGATTTGAATCTTCTTGGGCCTTGCCAATTTCTACCGCAGGTTCATATTGGGATTCTCCCATATTGCATGGGCCCTCAGCCAAATAACCAGGGGTGGTGGTAAGGAAAAATTTGTGTGGGGCCGATCCCAACAACAAGCATTTGATTATTTGAAGCAACGCTTGTGCTCAACCCTAGTACTTTCACTACCATACCTGCAACAACCCTATGAGATCGAGACGGATGCTTTAGACTATGATGTGGGTGTTGTTCTCACTCAGCACAACCACCCCATGGCCTATCATAGTGAGACACTATCATATGTTGTATGTAAGTACCCTACTTACGAAAAATAAATGTACTCCATTGTGCAAGCCTACCACCAATGGAGACATTACATTCTTGGGAAGGAGACAATCATCCACACTAATCATAAGCCAGTGCAGTTCATGAAGACACAAGGCAAATTACAAAATGATCACCATCAAAAGTGGTCCACATACTTACAACAATTCCACCTCAACATCAAGAATAAAATAGGAAGCACCAACTGCATTGTTGATTGCCTCAATAGACCGCCAGTCCTGCACTCACCACGGTTTTAGACTCTTGCATCCATGAGACCTCTGGATGCCCCCAACTCTATGAGATAGACCCAAACTTCTCCACCACCTACTAAATGTTGGGTGCAAATGCAGTTGTCGATAATTTCCATCTTAAGGATGGGTTGTTGTGTCGTCTGGGCCATATATGTGTTCCATCAAGCGAGCAAGCGAAGATGATCTAGGAAGCCCACTATAGTTGGGTGGCAGGACACTTCAACATCGAAAAGATAGTGGCAATTCTACAAAAACATTTCTACTGGTCGAAACTTCGACAGGAGTTTAGCAAGTATATCAGGTCCTGCACTGTCTGTGTTATTGCCAAATCGACCACTAAGAAATAGGGCATGTACACCCCTCTTCCTACTCCTGACAGGCCATGGGAATCCATCTCAATGGAATACATGTCAGACCTCCCATACACCAAGTGGGGAAATGACTGTGTTTTTGTGGTTGTTGATCACTTTTCTAAGATGGTGATTCTGGTTGCCTGCAAAAAGAGCATCACAGCAGAAGCCACTGCCAAGCTCTTCTTTGAACGAGTCTGGGTACATTTTGGAATCCCACAAACCATTGTCTCAGATCAGGATAGTCGATTTCTCAGAACATTCTGGTCAAGCCTCTTGTCACTGCTAGACACCAAGCTCACCAAATCAACGACCTTCCACCCCCAGATAGATGGCCAAACCGAGGTCGTAAATCGAATGATCGTGCATATCCTGCACATGTATAATTCCAATTACCCTTGCACATGGGATGAGAGTCTTCCCTATATCCATCATAGATACAACCGAGCCCTACATAGCTCAACCGGCCACAACCCCTTTCAAGTGGGGTTGGGATTCCAACCATTGGGTCCCATAGATGTTGCACTTCCCCTTGCGGTCACCTCGACCGACTCATCTCCTGCTCCAACTGAAGCTGAAAAAGCCACCCGGTTCATTCAGCAAATCCAGCACATCCACCATCATGTTCAGGATATCCTACAGAATTCCAATGATAACTACAAGCAGCGCCATGATCAACATCGGGTGCCACATAAGTTTCAGGTGGGCGACAAAGTTTGGTTGCACTTTCACAAAGAACACCTTACAGGACCCCATTGGAAGCTTCACCCACTCAGTTATGGGTCGTACATCATCACCAAGGCTATGGGAGATAATGTTTTTGAGCTCAACATTCCTCCTTTCCTTGGCCTACACCCAGTGTTCAACATGGACCTCCTTCAGCCTTATTTCCCACCATTATTGGACACCTCAGACGTAGCCGAACAACTGAAACCAACAGATCTCAACCCCGACTGCATACAACATGCATCCAGTGATCGTATTGTGGACACACAGATCAAGGGCACTCAACAGCAAAGGATCCAACTTTATCGAGTCGTCAAAGCAGGGCAGCTCCTGCACTAAAGCAAGTGGCTCACCCGGGGCCAAATTCAGCAGAAATTTCCTCATCTAATGGGGTAAGTCAACGCAATGGAGACCATTGCTTCCTAAGGAGGGAGGATTGATCCAATTGGATATCAATGGCCACCCACCTTTTCCATCTGGCTCAAAACATCTTTCTGGAAATTTTGGTAATTTACTATTTTTAGCAGTTTTTTGGGTCCTGAACTTCCAGAGCCGTTTTGAGGCCCTAAATGACGTTTTCTTGGGTATCTACCAATAAAAAATTTCACGAAATTTTAGTCAACAGTTTCAGTCCTCGGATAGATCTTTCCAACGAGCTAACTTTCACCTAAAACGGAGATTGTATGCAAAAGTTATGACCCTGGGAAGTCGATGTACTGACTTACCCAAATGGGGCCCACATGACTTTTGGCGCTTTATCTCCTAGGGTTAGGTTTTTGGATGTCTAGGGTTTTTGACACTTCTGTTTATTGTAAAAAGGCCTTCAGAGCCTCATTGTAATCATCTTCTTGCGAATGAGCGCATCCATCACATCTCTTCTCAGAGATAAGCAGCCACCATTCCAGCGAGCTTGTTTTCCTCTGCATTTTATAGTTTCATCTTTTTCCTTATTGAATAGAAAACCAGTTTTATTGTATCTCTGTTATTCTATGTTAAGAATCTGTTAATAATGTGTAGACATTTCGTTCTTCTCATAAAATATGGATCAAGAACCCTTGAGGGTCACCCCGTCTGACACAACAAATTCCGAAGGAGAGCAAATTGGCTCAGAAACAATTCTACTGGAGGGAACCACCAATCTAGAAAATCCCAGAGTTCTGTCACCACAAGCTATATCACCGATAATTATTCCATCCCAATAGGAGATTCAAAGAATATCAGGTGAAGTAGGTGTGTTGAAGACCCTCTTTGATTTGATTACCATCTATGATGATGAAGAGAGCTTATAGGTCTCACTTATAACTCGGGTACCAATCACAGAGGAGAAAGAACCGGGGGGAACATTTTCTCCAACTCCCAATGCATCAATTCCAAACCCTCTGCAGGGCAACCATGAGGCCGAGAGTACCCTAGACATAGAATTTATTGACCTATTGGGGACTTCAAAATACATCTCCAAGTATAAGCTAGGCTCTAGTGAACATGAAGAAGAATTTCATCAACTAGAGATGGACACCTCGACAGTTGATCACCAAGTTAGTGTTGAGTTTGTGACTGTCTCTCCATTTAAGGCTGATACTCCACCAACCGACGAACACCAGCCAAAGGACGAGTCATTAGAACATACAAAATTTTCCTCTGTCAAAGAAGTACAAGAGTCGGTCCTAGAAAAAATATATACAGCAGGTAGCTTGGGCAACACTCTGACCTGGGGAGACCAACAGATCCCCGAGCCCATGGATGAGGTTGTTGATATACAAGCGATTTATTAGGACAGAAAGAGGAAATCCATAGTGAGGAGGACAACCAAGAAAAGGAGGCTCACACTGGATAGCATGATTTTCATCACCACAGAAAAAAATCCGCTCAACACGGAAAATGTGAAGACAACTGAGCTAATCGGTGTAGGAATGGCTATCACTGATGCCACATTGGATCGAGAAAAATTGGACAAAAAGGAGCTAGCCACCGCAAAGAAGGAGCTAGAACATTTGCGCCATCTAGAGAAATATTATCAGGACTCAATGTAAGCAACAGTATTCCTGAAGAGTGAATTCTGAGAAGCATATGCACAATTTACGAGCGAGAGACATCTCTTCACTGCATGCATAGTCGATATTCAAGAATACACTCTCATGGCACTAGAAACCTGTAAATACGTGGATAGATGGTATTCAAAGGCATACTGGGATATATAATGAATCGATTATATCAGTCTAGTACAAAAGGGCCGAGACACGAAGGAGCATGGAATCTGAGTGTTGATGGACAACAACATCTCCCGAATCAGGAAGAAAGTCGAATACTGGGTAAGTATGGCCTAGGAACCTCATCGAAAGACACAGGAAAGGTGGGACGAGTGCAATAAAATATTGGAGAAGATCAATCGGGAGATGAAAGACATAAACCTTCCAGAGTTCGGCTCGCCCGAAGACTTTGACGACTTGCATGACGTAGTCAAATGACATGCAGAATAGGACTCAACATGGGAAGCAGAGATCGCGCAGGTGGCTAGCATGACACCAAGTCAAGTTAGGAATTTTATGGAACACCCGATCAAGGCACGCACAACACTACATCGTTTAAGTACCAAAGTGATCAAATATATAGAACGGGCAATAGAGATGAAGGAAACCCTTTCATCCCCGATGGACCAGCACAGATTCTGGTGTGCTAGCACATGTGAGGATCTCTTCATCAAGTGGTCAAAACACGAGACGAATCATCCACTCTAGTAGAACCACTAGACGATCTCAAGAGAAAAAAGAGATCAAGCGCCACGTGCCACTCTTTTGTTTTACTTAACACAAACTTTTAGTAGCTATTTTAAGTTAGTGATTCTTTATAAATAGGAGGATCGACCTTTTGGGAAAGGGTCGATGATTTTGGGAAAAGACCCTCTTTTTGAGAATTGTAAAGAATTATTTCTGAGCAACTTTAATTAAGAAGTTTTGTTTAGAACCAGAGACAAAATTTTGTTTTTCATCAAAGGTGTTATGTGATTGGATTGAGGAGGAACTACTTCCATATTTTAATTCAGTAGTTGATGTTGTAACAAGAGTTTTTGAATCTATAGATAAGATATCTTTTTCAATACGTTAACCGTTCGTTTGTTCTAAATGATGAAAACTGAAGCATTGTGTTAATATGTGATTGATGGTAGAGCTGAGGAAACTATTTTTCTCGCACTTATCTTATTGCATGTGTATTTTATTTCCATAATTGTATCTTAGTCAGTGTTGAAATACCAGCCAGTTAACGTATTATTACTAGACTTGTAATAGGTGTGAATATCGTTGTTTGCACGCTAGAGAACAAGGGTTATCCCAGGCTCAACGTTCTTCAGTATTTGATATTTCCCTCTATCAGTTGGTTTATACCATCACACCTTACTTTATCAGACTCATCTAATAACAGAAAAAACAAAAAGAGAAATGTTTAACCTGAAGGAGGAACTTTCACAGAAAGATATCGTATCAATCACCAAGTAAATCTCATCAGTAAATCGGCTAGATTGAAAGATCTGGAGAACCATTCCACCTATCAAACGTTGCATAGTCTAATTGGGCCTCTAAGGCAGGTTTGGTTCCTACTGTTGAGTCAAAGGATCTCGGACCCCTCAACAGGTTCAAGAGTCGATTACAGACAATGGAGGCTAGAATACAAGAAATGGAAAAATAAAAACAGTCAACCCAAGACAGAAAGGTTGAAGAAAATCTCAACTTGAGAGATAAGATGAAAGAGATAAAAGACAAATTAACCAACAATTTGGACCTAAGTAGTCTGGAAAACAAATTGGATATCAAACCCATCAAAGAGGAAATGAATAAACTAATCGAATTGGATCATGAGAGTAATAAAATATCCTTGAACCTTATAATTTTTGGTATAAAAGAACAACAAGAGGAGGACACACTAGCAATAGTAAAAGAAGAACTAAAAAAGAAATCACAAATTGATTCAACTTACCTCATAGAAGCAAAGAGGCTAGGAAAAATAATTGAACTTAAAGATAGGTTGATTTGTGTCAAAGTAAGTTGTACCGACCATAAATACAACATACTTAGTAAATATTTGAGCTTAAAATGGTTAGGAATATTAATAAATGAAGACCTCATTCTTGAAAACCAAGTTGAATTAAGGAAGGAAGTTCAAAAGGTAAAAGAAGCCAAGAAAGAAGGAAAATGGGGAATAATTAGAAATCAAAAAGCTATTGTTAGAGATAGATATGAGAAGGATAATAATAAATAGGATTTTGGGACACTCGGGATCCTTGTTTGGAACTGTCGTGGCTTTCCCTGGAACAAAGGTCCTATGTTAAGTTGGATCTCGAGCGATATTGATATTATTTGTCTAGTTGAAACATGGGAGCATGAAGAGTCTAAGGTCCCTAACATATAAGAGTTTTTCTTATGGTCGACGTGGAACAAAATTTTTTACGGCATAGGGATAGAAGGCATAGTCTGTTACATTCAAAAGAGAATTTCTCCTCACATTCAACTTCATAAGATCGACCCTCTCAATCAATACATTTGGATATAAATTTCAGACATAAATGCTAAGAAGATGTATATAACAATTTGTTATTTTACACCTATTAATTCTACTTTTGATCCGGATTTAGGAGCGAAACGAACCAATTAACAAACTGAATACAATAAACACAGAGATATGAATAATAAAACAGATATCCAGTGAATAATATCTTCTATTGAATAATGAAATAAGATGAAACTGTAAAACTGCAGAACTGAAACACTTGCTTGAATGGTGGTAGCTATCTCTAAGAAGAGATGTGGCTGCTATGCACATCCTTCTAAGAAGAATGAATTACCATGAGTATCTAGAGACTTTTTTTATATTACTCATGAATGTTGAAACCCTAGACATCAAAAAACCTAACCCTAGGAGGTGAAACGTCAAAAGTCATGTGGGCCCCTATGGGTAAGTTGGTACCTCAACTTCCTAGGGTCGTAACTTTTGCATATGACCTATGTTTTAGGTGCGTGATAGCCCATTGGAAAGGTCTTTCAGAGAAATACATGTTATGTTGTGAAACTCTTACTATGTCTACAATTTGATTGTGGCAAGCCAAAAAAAACACTACTTAGGCCTCCAAAATGACCCTAGAAGTACAACAAGATGTGCTCACATGAAAACATAAAAAATAAGCCAATTGAATTAGGTGAGAGTCCACCAATATCCACCTGGAAGATGTGTAGGGCTTCAGACATCCCCATAAGTATAGAACCCATGATTACAAATAAGTATAGAAGAACATGTTGAACTAAAAATGGACAAGAGGATCCAGTTGGAATAGGTGGGTAGCCACCAATATCCAATTGGATCAATCATCCCCTCTTAAAAAGAAATGGTCTCCATTGCGTTGAATTCCCCCATCAGGTGAGGAAACTTCTGCTAGATTTGGCCCTGGGTGAGCCACTTTCCTTGGTGTAGCAATTTCCCTACCTTGACAGCCTGATAATGTTGGATCCTCTGTTGGCGAGTGCCCTTGACCTATGTGTCCACTATCTAATCAGTGGATGCTTGTTCCATGTAGTCAGGGTTGAGATTTGTGGGTGTCAGTTGTTATACGATCTCTGAGGTGTCCAATAATGGTGGAAAATATGGTCAAAGGAGGTCCACATTGAATATTGGGTGCAAGCCAAGGAAGGGTGGAATGTTGAGCTCAAAAGCATTGCTACCCACGGCCTTGGTGATAGTGTAAGGCCCATAGCGAAGTGGGAAGAGCTTTCGATGGGGCCCTGTGAGATGCTCCTTCTACAAATGTAACCATACTTTGTCGCCAACCTAAAACTGGTGTGGTACCCTGTGTTGATAATGGTGTTGCTTGTACTTAGCATTGGATTTATGCAAAATCTCTTGGACCTGTTGGTGGATGTGATGAATCCACTCAATGAATCTGGTGGCTTTGTCGATCGTAGACTGATCATGGGAATATTTTGTCTGTGTGGTGGCAAGAGGAAGTGCAACATCAATGGGTCCCAAGGGTTGGAATCCCAACCCCACCTTAAATGGGCTATGGTCGGTGGAGCGATGGAGAGCCCTGTTGTAACTGTGTTGAACATAGGGGAGACTCTTGTCCCATGTATGTGGATGCTTAGAGTTGTACATGCACAAGATGTACACAATCATCCGATGGATGAACTTTGTTTGGCCATCTGCTTGGGGGTGGAAAGCAGTGGATTTTGTGAGCTTGGTGTCCAACAATGACTAGAGAATCGACCAAAATGTGTTGAGGAACCTGTTGTCCCAATCGAAGATGATGGTCTGTGGTATCCAAAAGTACACCCACACTCGTTTGAAGAAGAGCTTAGCAATATCTGCCACTATGATATTCTTATTCCAGGCTGTGAGGGTGGCCATCTTCGAAACCGATAAACGACCACAAATACATAGTCATTTCCTTCCTTGGTGGACGGAAGGCCAGACATGTAATCCATTAATATGGATTCCCAAGGCTTATAGAGAGTAGGAAGAGGGGTTTGTAAGCCTTGCTTCTTGTTGGTAAGATTGGAAATGGCACAGGCAATGCAAGATTTGATATACTTTTTGATGTCTTGTCGAAGTTTTGGCCAATAAAAATGTTTCTAAAGGACAGCCACAATTTTCTCCACACCAAAATGTCCTGTCATCCGACTGTAGTGGGATTCCCAAATAAGATTTGCATGCTCGCTTGTAGGAAAACAGAGATGGCCTATTTGGCATAATAGTTTGTCCTAAATGTGAATATCGATGACAGTCGTGCATGTACCCAAGAGTTGATAGGTGGTGGTGAAGTCTGGATCTTGTTGACAACGTTGGGGCCACTTAGATGCTTAATGTCCAGAGGAATGGATAAAAGTGGTGAGTGCATCCATAGGAGTTTGACTGAGGCAGTCAACGACACGATTTAAGATACATGTCTTATACTTGATGTTGAGATGGAATTGTTGCATGCAGGTGGACCACTTCTAAAGGAGGTCATTCTGCAATTTCCCCTGTGTTTGTATGAACTACAGAGGCTTGTGATCAGTGTGTATGATCGTATCCTTTCCCAGAATGTAATGTTTCCATTGGCGACAGGCTTGTACAATGGAATACATTTCCTTGTCATAGGTGGGGTATTTTCGAACAGTATCCGAGAGTGTCTCACTATGGTATGCCACCGGATGATCGTGTTAAGTGAGAATTGTGCCCACAGCATAGTTAGATGCATAAGTCTCAATCTTGAATGGTTGATACAGATTGGGAAAGGAGAGTATTGGATCTGAGCACAAGTAATGCTTCAGATCATCGAATGCTCATTGTTTTTCCTTCCCCCGCATGAACTTGGCCCTGCCACCTCCCTTAATCACCTGGCTGAGATCCCATGCAATATGGGAGAATCCCAACACGAACTGTCAGTAGAATTTGGCTAGTCCCAAGAAGGTCCAAAGATTGGTTAGTGTGGTCAGGGCTATCCAGTCACGAATGAATTGGATATTAGTTGGATCAACATGTACCCCATGCTCATCAACAATGTAGCTCGAGTATTGGATCTGTTTCATGCCAAAAGATCATTTTTCCAAGTTGGCATATAGATTGT
The DNA here is from genome assembly GCA_032191745.1 of Picea mariana. Lineage (NCBI taxonomy): Eukaryota > Viridiplantae > Streptophyta > Pinopsida > Pinales > Pinaceae > Picea > Picea mariana. The sequence continues at coordinate 11,903 of JASDQU010194346.1, read as the reverse complement.
ATTTCCACAGAGTGCTCAAAACCTATTGAATATGCCACATGTGCTCCTCCTGTGTTTTGTTGAAGATGAGGATATCATCCAAATATAACACCAAAAAGGAGTTGGTGAAGGGTCTCAATACATCATCCATCAACCTCATGAAAGTGGTTGGTGCATTTGTTAAGCCAAAGGGCATGATTAGCCATTAGAAGAGACCTTCTTTAGATTTGAAGGTTGTCTTCCATACATCAGTTCATTCGATGGGAACCTGGTGGTAGTCAAACTTTAGGTCAATCTTGTTGAATAACTTTTTCCCCTTGAGTTGGTCAAGAAGGTCATCAATCCTGCGAATGGGGTACTAGTTCCTGACTGTGATTTTGTTTAAGGCTTTGTAATCAATGCAGAGTCGCCAAGTCCCATCCTTCTTTTGCACCAATACAATCAGAATTCCACAAGGGGAGGATTTGGGTATAATGTGCCCCTTTTGTATAATCTCTTGGATATGACGCCTAATTTCATCATTTTACATCAATGAGCGTCGATAGAAACATTCCCTCTAATTATAGGACCATTATGATTAGCTCAATTTTAGCCAAGCTATATTGAATTATTTTGGAAAAAAAGATTAGCCTTTGGCTAGAAATTCACGGAAAAAGAGCTAAAGGTTGGACTGGGTTTAGGATATATCATTCAAATGTGGACCATCTTGTTACCCTTAGGATCATTGCACATGAAATCCACAATACTAAAACCAATCTTTTTTGTTGTTTTGTCAACTTCAGAAAATATTTTGACATAGTTCCCAGGAAAAACCTTTCAGATAGGTTGGAAGAGATAAAATTTCCTTTCCAGTTGAGGGTTGCTTCTATAAGGTTGTATGAGAATGTTATTTCCAAGTCTAAGAACATTGAGGCCTAGTCGAAAGAAAGTAACTGCAATATTGGAGTCAAGCAAGCTGGTCTGTTGTCTCCTGTCCTTTTTGGAATATACATTGACAAGTTAGAAGAGTGTTTGGAAGAAGTAGGTTTTGATGGTCCAACTCTCATTGGTATGGTCATAAATCTTCTTCTTTATGTTGATGATATTGTTCTTATGACGATGAGTCCCCATGATCTTAGAGAGCAGTGAAAAATCCTCAAGGAATTTTCCTCCAATATGGTATGACTATTAATACTGGAAAAACAAAAGCCATGATCGTTAAATCCAACAAAATCACATATGATACCTTTGTATATGAAAACAACAACTTGGAGGAAGTGACTTCTTATAAATATCTTGGAATAAATATTCACCTAAAGCTCAATTGGAATTATAACATTGAGAAAAGGATAAATGGAGGATGGAAAGCTTATTATGGGCTTGAAAACAATTGTAAATCAAACCATATTTGGATATGGGATAAGAAAAATCTCCTCTTTGAGACTCTTGTTACTCATGTTATTCTATATGGATGCGAATTTTTGGGATGGGGTATCTCTCGAGAATCATGGAGAAAGATAGAGTAAATCTAAAAGAATTTTATAACCTATAATCTCAAATTAAAGGAAATACACCCTATCATATCCTCCTTTTAGAGTCAGTCCTTCCCCCCATTGACAGCATGACTATGAATAGGTACCTAATGTATAAGAACAAGTTAAACATGGAAGACAAAAGGTTTCCTAAAATTGCTTCAAACTCCAACCTTAACAACCTTCGGCTCAAGCAGGGATGTCATAAAGATGCCCAATCTTGGCTAAGACATTAGGGAATCATGGAAGAGACCATTCTGCAGAATAAGGATACTATTAAAAATATTATTAAATCAAAATTTAAGGAGAAATGTGGTGTGATAAAGAGTTAGAGGAAAAAATAAAATTAATATATTATAAGGAGGTAATCAACCCTAATCTAGAAGATCAAAATTATATCTATGTTTTGACAAGTGTAAAGAAAAAAATAAACATTGTAAAATAAGAACACATTCTCATAAGTTGGAGGTGATGGGAAGTGAATATAAAAGGAGTAGGTGGAGGTAGAGGTGACTGGAGGTGGAGGCTGGCGAGAAATATTATATATAATA
>JASDQU010194344.1:3882-17970 GCA_032191745.1 Picea mariana | reverse complement strand
CTACTGGCCGAAACTTCGACAAGAGGTCAACAAGTATATCAGGTCTTGCACTGCTTGTGTTATTGCCAAACCAACCACTAAGAAACAAGGCTTGTACACCCCTCTTCTTACTCCTGACATACCATGGGAATCCATCTTAATGGACTACATGTCGGGCCTCTTGTCCATCAAGCGAGGAAATGACTGTGTTTTTGTGGTTTTCGATCACTTTTCTAAGATGGCGATTCTGGTTGCTTGCAAGAAGAGCATCACAACAGAAGCCACTGCTAAGCTCTTCTTTGAACGAGTCTGGGTACATTTTGGAATCCCACAAACCATTGTCTCAGATCGGGACAATTGATTTCTCAGGACATTCTGGTCGAGCCTCTGGTCACTGTTGGACACCAAGCTCACCAAATCCATGGCCTTCCATCCCCAGACAGATGACCAAACCAAGGTCATAAATCGAATGATCATGCATATCCTACGCATGTATAATTCCAAGCACCCTTGCACATGGGATGAGATTCTTCCCTATGTCCATCATAGCTACAACCGAGCCTTGCATAGCTCAACCAGCCACAACCCCTTTCAGGTGGGGTTGGGATTCCAACCATTGGGTCCCATAGATGTTGCACTTCCCCTTGCGGTCACCTCGACTAACTCCTCTCCTGCTCCAATTGAGGCTGACAAAGCCACCCGGTTCATTGAGAGGATCCAACACATCCGCCAACAGGTTTAGGATATCCTACAGAAGTCCAACGAAAAGTACAAGCAATGCCATGATCAACATCGAGTTCCACATAAGTTTCAGGTGGGCGACAAAGTTTGGTTGCACTTGCAGAAAGACTGCCTTATAGGACCCCATCGAAAGCTTCGCCCACTTTGTTATGTGCCGTACACCATCACCAAGGCTATGGGGGATAATTCTTTTGCACTCAAAATTCCTCCTTTCCTTGGCTTGCACCCAGTGTTCAACATGGACCTCCTTCGGCCTTATTTCCCACCATTATTGGACACCTCAGACATAGTAGAACAACTGACACAAACAGAGCTCAACCATGACTGCATACAATAGGAATCCATTGATCATATTGTGGACACACAAATCAAGGGTACTCGACAACAAAGGATCCAACTTTATTGAGTCATCAAAACAGGGCATCTCCTGCACCAAGGCAAGTGGCTCACCTGGGGCCAAATTCAACAGAAATTTCCTCATCTGATGGGGGAACTCAACGCAATGGAGAAAATTTCTTCCTAAGGATGGAGGATTGATCTAGGTGGATATCAGTGGCCACCCACCTTTTCTAGCTGGCTGAAAACAACTTTCTAGCAATTTTGATAATTTACTATTTTTAGCAGTTTTTCGGGTCCTAAACTTCTAGAGCCATTTTGAGACTCTAAATGACGTTTTTTGGGATATGTTGGTCACAATATTTCATCATNATGTTTAGGGTTTTTGAAACTCCTATTTATTGTAAAAATGCCTTGAGAGACTCATTGTAATCATTTTCTTGCGAATGAGCGCAACCGTCACATCTCTTCTCAGAGATAAGCCGCCACCATTCCAACAAGCTTGTTTTCCGTTGCATTTTACAGTTTCAGCTTATTTCCTTATTGAATAGAAAACCGGTTTTACTATATCTCTGTTATTTTGTGTTAAGCATCTGGTAATAATCTGTAGTCATTTCGTTCTGCTCATAAAATCCAGATCATTCTTGTTGAGAAAATCCCTCTATTGCAAGGAATTCTTTATGTCTCTCAAAAACACCTTCAGAGGCAAACTTGGTCTTGTAGACCCATCAACACTTCACAATGTTCTTTCCTTGCAGTTGGGGAACCAAGTCGCAAGTCTGATTCATCGAAAAAGAATCAATTTATGTCTTCATGGTATGCTTCCATTCAGGTTTTCCTTCAACATCTAAGTATGTAACATGTTTTGAAGTTTCAGTAACACAAGTAATAAAGGCTATGCTGGCATGCTTCTTTTGACTTCAAGTCTAACGTCCACAACAAGCGTCTTTGGAATTGGCTACAGTAGCTTCAATTTTCTTGGCATCCCATTGGGGTAGACAAGAAACATTTGAACCAAAATTCACGCCACCAGGTTGATAAGAATTTGGAGGCTCTTCAGTCGCCATACCAGTCGAAAAAGAGTACAAAAGACTAGTTGACTCAAAGGTTGATGGTCTAGTCGAAATTGGGAGAAAGTTCGACTATCCAGTCAAAGTACTGAATAATGGAATAGGTGAATCAATGTCAGAGAAAAAATTAAATGGATCATCCTATAGTAATGTAGATGAGGAATTAAACAACTTAACACCAGAAGAATTCTCATCAAACCGAACATTATGTCTAATAATGATTTGTCATTTGACAAGATCAAACAGTCGATAGGATTTCAAATCTTTAGAGTAGCCCATCCTGATGCAAGCACAACTCTTTGCATCCAACTTCTTTATGCAATAATCTAGAATTTGAGCCCAGGGAACACATCCAAATACGTGGAGGTGGCCATGTGAAGGATTCTTCCCATACCATTGTTCGACTGGAGTCATGGAAGGAACAACTCGAGTTGAGATGTGATTGAGCAAATATTTTTCACAGAATACTACTTCAACCTAGAAGTGAGGAGGCAGGTATTTAACCTACAAATTACATCTATCCATTGTGATTAACACCCAATTTTTTCATTCTACAACTCCATTCTACTGAGGTGTGTGAGGAACCGACCGTTGTTAGTCAATACCATATCAAAGTAGGTATTATTCAAAGGATCAATTGACATACTCACCACCATTTTCTTATCTCAAGCGTTTGATGGGTTGACCACATTTATTTTCAGTAAAGTCTCGAGCTCCTTGAAATTTTCAAAGACAAGGTTCTTATTCTTCAGGAAAAATACCCATGTGAAGAGAGAGAAATCATCAATGAAAGTAAAAATGTACCTTGCACCTACTAGTGGAGGTATATTGATGCAACATACATCACTATAAACCAATTCTAGTAGGTTCTATGGTCGCCACAATTTTCCAAACTCAAATGGTGCCTAATGATGCTTCCTAAGCACACAACCCTTATAGACACCTTGAGGGGGAAACACCTTCGGAAAACTAGCAACCATGTTCAAAGTTGTGAGTTCATGCAGACTTCGAAAATTCAAATGTATGATTTGTTCATGCCAAAGTTGAATTCTCTCATAAGTGTGAGAAACAAGTGTAGTTGGTTTAGATTCAGGTTGATTTGAGTCACAAAACTTTTACAAACTGTCTGTTGGGTCGAGAATCCCGCCAGTGAAAATCGACTTGTCTTTATTCAAATCACAAACATAGAACCATTCTGGCCAAAATTCCACAAAATTACATGTCTATGTCAAATGAGAAACGTAAAACAGATTGGAACTGAGATTTGGCACATGATAAATGTCAACAATTTTCCCATGTTGACAAGCTACATCACCCTAACCAACAACATCTAGAGAAAAATTATCAACAACATAGATTTTACTCTCCTCATCTTTATTTAGTATCATGAATAAAGTGACATCTATTGGAAAATTAGTTGTCATTGATGTTGATGTAGGAGCATTTTCCAAGTGACTTTTGATATTAACCCAAAGGGTCACAAAACATTTACCAAGAGAGTTGGTTCCCTAATTTTTCGTTTAAATGTAATAGATAGATATTTCCAAAAGATATCTTAGTAGATATCTTCTATTGAATGGTTTAGGTTGTTATTGATTTTTTTTTTGATATGTAGGGATAATTTCTAGATATAGGGCTTGTTGAGATAGCTTGAGATTTTGTTAGTTTGAGAGCTAACTGAGAGCTCTAAGTTTTATTTGATTATTGTTGTATGGTAGAGGTTTGAAAAAGTGCAAAGTGGTGGGACTGTGTGTTTTTATAGGTTTGAGAGGCTGAGAAGGAACTGCATATTCTTGTTGTAAAATTTATTCCTTCTGCTGTTTAAATAAAAGATTTGTGTTATAAATTTATTCTCTCCAATTGAGCATGGTTGAATCCTATGCATTCAATGTGGAATAGAGTGAAATGTGATTTCATTTGCAGGAAATCACGATCACGAGTTGGTTTAGAGTTTATTAATGAGAAATTCGATAATTGTAGAAATCAGAGATTAAAAACTGTGATTAAATCTGGGAGAAGATATAACCAGACTGGCAGTTCTAGTTGATCGCTCATCGGACCTTGAAAAGAGATGGATGTGTGTAGTTAACATTATTTTTATCTCCTATCTAAATTCCATTATGGCACTAATACCTTGAGAGTGAAATCCGACTGTTCAACATATCTAGAATCAATCAACATAATGGAATTATGAATGACCAATTCGGGGCTGCGAGATTGAAGGATCCCCAACAAAGTAAAATTATGAATACTTTATTTTATGGGTATTGTAGATGAGAGGCTACATTTTGTGGTAATAGAGCTATAAAGAAAGTTGTCTTCAGTAACCATGCCACCCAGAAGAGGTAGGTCAACAAATATGGTAGTTACAGAGATGGAAAATGAATTGAGGAGAGTCCAAGCTAGAATGGAATCCATGGAAGTATCTCATCGACGAGAATCTGACATAGGTGATGTTAGTGAAGATGAAGACACTAGCTCTGAAGAAGAAGGAGAAACACTAGGAGGAGAAACAACCGAAGAACAATTGTTGAGACTGGTTACAAAGGTAGGAGAGAGAACAAAAATAGAGGTCCTAATGTATGAGGGAAACCTAAATGTAGAATATTTGCTTGATTGGATCAATTTAATGGACAAATATTTTGACTATGAGGACACATATGAAGAAAATAATGTTAAGAATGCCATGACTAGAATGAAAGGACTTGCAACCTTATGGTGGGACGAGTTGTAGGATGATGGAAGGAAGAAAGGAAAATAAAAAATGAGGAATTGGGACAGGATGGTGGCCAAATTTAAAGCCAAGTTTATGCCAAAAGATTACCAGTTGAACCTGTTTAGAAAATTGCAGAACTTGAGGAAAAAATCTATGTCAGTAAAATAATATATAGAAGAATTTTATAGGTTAAACATCAAGGCAGGGCATGTGGATAATGATTCTAAGAAATTTGTAAGCTACATCAATTGATTAAGGTATGAAATCCAAGATGAAATCAGTCTTCTGACCTTGAGGACTATAGAAGATGATTATCAGGAAACCCTAAAATAAGAGAAGAAAATAGCCAGAAAACAGAGCCATAAAACTAGAGGAAGAGGTCCAACAAGAGGCAACAAAAAATTTAGTCATAGAGGAGGATCCCAACCTCCAAGGGATGAAGGAGGAAAATTAATCTCAAGTATTCAGTCACCAGGAGGATGAGAATTCAGAGGTGGGATATTTGGATCTAGAGGCAGAGGTAGAAGAGGCAAATAAATTATATGCTACACTTGTGGTAAAATAAGACACATGTCATGGGACTGTCCTGAAAATAAATCAACAAATCAGAGGAGTGAAAATGTTGTAGAGGCCAAAGAAGAAACAATTAACACTATGGAAAGGGAAGAAACTCATGAGCTAAGGGAATATTTAATGTTTAATAGGATCTTGGTCAAGTAAAAGAAAGAGACAATTGAGCCAATACAAAGGAAAATTATTTTTAGGACTATGCAAGTCAAAGGGGAAGTGTTGTAAAGTTTTCATTGACAGTGGAAGTAAACATAAGTTGGTTTCCACAGAGATGGTAGAGAATTTGGGATTGAAGAGGATGGCACATCTTGTTAGAGTTTAATCTATTATTAGGTTTCTTTTCATTTTAGTAGATAACCATAGCATATATAGGATCACTGAGAAAAACAAAATCACAAGATACACAATATTTATCCTGGGAAACCCTCATAGGGGAGAAAACCCAGCAAAAAATTCCTTAATATAGATAGCCAATACAATGCCAAGAGAATAAACCAAACACTACAGAAAGTCCTCTCCCAAGTAATGCACATCTCTCTCTTCCTTCTTCTCCAACTGCAAATCCAAACTTGCGCTTTGGATGATCAAGTGAGTGAGTGAACAAATGAGGTGTTGGCCTCCTTTATTTATACAAACTAGCAAGTGTTGAAAGGAGGTGTCTCTTCACTAGCAAGAACGACTTCTCTTTCTTGGTGGTTAGAACCACTTTAATTAGCCTGGGGGCCGACTTCTTAATTTGCATATTACTTTTAGGGTTTTTACCAATCCGCAAAAGGGTATTTGGTCAATTACAATGCCCGACATGATAAATCCACAAAAGGGGATTGATCTCATGAATAATACATCAATAATAATTAGAATACTATTTGCAGTTACAATATTTCAACACTCCTCCTTAATAAGAAGGGTATTCTATAACATCATTAGGAAAGAGAGAGAGAGGGAAACAACATCAACAACATCTAGAACACTGACTAGCATATCTATAAATCATCGAATTTTTTTCTCATCATCATCGTTCACATCATGGAGTTGGAGTGGCATCATCATCCTCATCAGCATGAGGCTAAGGTAACATCATCAACATCTTTAGCATGAGGGTAAAGTAACATCATCATATTATTTAGCATGAGGCTAAAGTAATATCATCAACATCTTTAGCATGAGGCTAAAGTAACATCATTATATTTAGCATTAAGGATGAAATAACATCATCATCATCATATTCAACAAGAAGCTGAAGTTGCATCATCATCATCATCTTTAGCAAGAAGCTGAAGTGTCATCATCATCATCATCTACATCAACATGAAATAGTATAGCACTAATACATCATCATCATCAATAACAACACAAGGCCGATACAACATCAACAATAATGGTATCACATAACAAAGGCCGGAGAAACATCAACATCAACAGTATCACAACATGAAGGTTGGAGAAACATCAACATCAATAGTATCAAAACACGAAGTCTAGAGCAACATCAACATAAGCACTAGGCTGAGAGTCTACAACACGAAGCTGGCTACACAATATCATCAGCACGAAGCTGGAATCACAGTACGAGAATGGAAACACAACATCACAACACAAGGTTGGCAACACATCATCACAACATGGGGCTCGAAACACACCATCACAACATGAGGCTGGAAACGCATCATCACAACACGAGGATGGCAACACATCATCACAACATGAGGCTAGCACATCATCAACACGAAGCTGGCATCACAACACGAGGTTGGAACATCATCAACACGAAGCTGGCATCACAGCACAAGGTTGGCACATCATCATCAGCATGAAGCTGGCATCATAGCACAAGGCTGGCACATCATCATTAGCATGAAGCTGGCATCACAACACAAAGATGAAATATCATCACAACACTAGGCTGACACATCATCACAACACGAGGCTGGCACATCACAACACAAGGCTAGAAATATTCAGCACTAGGTTGGCATCACAAAAACACTACTCCCCCTTTTGAGGGAGGTCCTTTTGGACTACACCAAGCTTATCCTGAAAGTGCTCATACTTTACATGAGATAGAGGCTTGGTCAACACATCAACAACTTGTTCATTCGTGCTAACATATTGGAGTTTTATGGCTCTTCTCTGCAACATATCACGAATGAAGTGATACTGGATCTCTATGTGCTTCGAATCATCATAGAACACATCATATCCATACAAATCTGGTTATCACATAGGATTACGGTGGTTTCCATCTCCTGATCAAATAGGTCTTTCAACAACATCTGAAGCCATATGAATTCAAAACAGGTGGAACATGCAACAATGTATTCCGCTTATGTCGTGCTTGGAGCAATGTTGAATTGCTCCCTACTTTGCCATGAAGTCATGGCTGACCCCAGACTAAAACAAAATCCTAGAGTGCTCTTTTTATCAGAAGCACGTCCATCTCAATCTGAATCGGTGTAACCACTCAGTCTGAAGTCATAATATCTAGTATAATAGAGACCAAAATCCAACGTACCTTTAAGGTATCTCATCATATGTTTTGCAACAACAATGTGAACACGTCTGGGTTCTACCAGATACTGACTCAAGGAAAAACATATATCTAGCCTGGCATTTTTCAGATACATCACTGAACCATTAATATGTCTATACAGAGTAGCATCAACCAATTCTGACGAGGTATCTACCAGGATCCTCAAATTTGTTTCCATGGGTGTGTACATGGATTTAAATTTCAACATGTCAAACCTCTTCATTTTAACTGCATACTTCCCTTGGTTAAGGAATATCTTCTTTGTGCTTTACCAAACTTCAAGACTTAAGAGATAATGCATTTAGTTCTACCATCAAACTCTGTAGCGAGCTTCTTCTATAATCTGTGATGATATTTTCTTCATCTTGTCAAGAATACATCATCTACATATAGTAGTAACATCATTGGCTCATCATTCATAGCCTTGAGATAAAGGTTAGAGTCAACTTTACTCTTAGTAAATCCCAAGCTCGTCAGGAAACTGTCAATCCTTCCATACCAAGCTCTAGGAGCTTGCTTCAACACGTACAAATAATTCTTTCAACTTGTAGACCTGAGTCTTTCTGTCTTCAACTTCAAATCAATTTTTTTCAAATTACATTGTACCAACTTGGTACACTTTCTCAACTGAAACTCAGTCTACACAATCATGTGCTATATCTATGTGCTCTCTGCAAAGAAATATTTGTCTCATTGCCTGAGAGTATGTCCTCTCCTCTTTCTGCAACTATTCCTTCTAGAACTAGGACTCTGTACCTCTAACTTCTCTAAAGCTGAGAATGACTGCTTCATTCTCATTGTGGCTACTAAAATCTGAGAGTAACTCCTCTTATTCTATCACAACACCAACCTCATCTGAAACTAAGAGTGTCTCAATAACTAATACTAAAGGTATCTCTTCTTCTTTCATGGAGGCAACTCTATCTTTCATTGTAGTCATGTCTCCATGACCCAACTAATGTAATGCACCAACTGCCACTCTTTTTAAAATATGGGGATTTCCCCCCTTGCATATCATACTATATATGAATCATGGTTGTTTTGGCTATCTTCATAAATATTGGAACTATTTCTTCAATTACTGGAGTAAGTGTCTCGTTATAGTCTTCTTCCTCTTGCTGGGAGAATCCTCTATACACACATCTAGCTTTATACATCTACAACATGCTTGATTTATATAGATCAATATTGGAAGTCAATATTGACTTCTCTTCTAGTCTCACGGAAGAATCCATGTCCTAGTCTTTTTGACTGGCTTCCTTCTCTGTTACTGAAACAAGGGAATTGTCCCAAGAGATTTCATATCTCCTAGAAGTTTCTAAAGCTACGATCTAGTCTTCTCACGACATCTGTCTCCCAGTCCTGGAAGTTGTCTCTTCATCTAATCCTTTCTAAGATTAGACTTACTCTTGATTTCTTCTAAGTCTACAAGGAATTCATCATCTCTTACAGGGTATCCTTGGTGTTGAATACCAAGTCTAAATATGAAAGACAGAGTCAGGCTTCAAATGTGATATGCTTCCCGTTCTAATGTTTAGTCATCTTTGGAGCCTTCTGCTCCTTTCAATCAATCTTCATATGAGATACTCTGAATCTCAAGAGATAGCTTTTTCTTCATATTCTTTGGTACATGAGTGTATATGGTCATGTACATAGTTTACTTCATGTCTCATATAATATGTTTCCTTCAACATCCTTCATTATAGCTTCCTTAGGGTTATCACCTGTGACCTAAAACAAGGTCAACAAAACAACAAGCAAGAATAATACTCTTTTTATAATAGTAGATAAAACAATAGCATGAATAATCATCACAATGGCTCCTTTAGAGCTATCACTTGTGACCTGTCTTGGAGAAAAGATCAAAAGTAAGAAATACAATACGAAATGAGGTCAACACTCTTCTAGTGTTGTGATCAAACATTCCTCCATGGTACCCTGGGATCAACACAATAAATTTCTCCTAGAGGATATGTTATTTGTATCTGTTACATTAAGTATTTATCTCAATATGCCCACATGCTTCCAAGTATAATACTTATCAAAGACTTCTACCTCAACTATAGTGTTTACTTGTAATGGGGTAGTTATCAACTTTGTCATGTGAAACTTTGAATCTTATCAACTTAATTAATCAAACCTGGAACCTAGATTCTTATCCTCAAGAATGAGTGTGCTTCTTTTCTTCCAAGTCTCCTTCACTCAAGATGACATTTCTTTCTTCAACCTGTCTTTTGTACTAGGACAATATGCTATCTTGAGAGAAGGTTGGGTTAGAGAATAAACTCCATGATCTAAACTTTAATCCATCTAATACCTTGAATTTAATTTTGACCAAAGGTTAGTATGATGGTCATAGGTTCAACGTGCAACCTAGATCAAAATAATGTCATAACAAATAGATGTATATCAAAATAATCAAACCTGGGTTGCATTATTCCTTTGAATGTGTTGGATCTTGAGATCCTTCTGGATCTATGGCAAGAGATCCCTTCTCCTACAAACACCCTTTAAAGCTTAACAATTTAAACATATGTGAGTACATACCTCTGATAGCATTTGCAGCTAGTGGCACCATTTGGTAGCAGCGGTAATAATTACCAACTCTTAAGAACTTCAAGGGTGACTGCAACTGGTACTGTAGCTAACACTTCAACTGATACTGTAACTGTAATTGATAATGCAACTGCAACTGCAACTTAGGGTTTTGTGAGGAAACCCTAATTTTTCAAACTTCAATTTTTGAAATTCTGATCTAGGGGCTAGATGTGCTGAGCTAAGGCGAGTAAGCTAGTGCAGTCAGATTTATGAAAATCCAAATTTTACCCCCCCAAATTTGACCAAAGGATTTTTGGACTCGTGCTTCTAGTTTTCTGGTACTTTTGATTTTCTGGTGCTTTTGGTTTTCTGGTACTTCTGGTATCAGTGAAAACTAGGGTTTCACTTTCTGAGAGTTCTATCCACTGAAAAGGTGCGCTAAAGGTGCCAAAGAGTTCCTTGGGATAGGGCACACTTTTCTAGATGAATTTTGGGCTGAAATTCCTCTTAAATAAAAATCCCTAATTTTCTTGTACAACAACAATGACGTTTTTCTTTTTCTTGTGAAAGATGCTCTCTTCATATTAGCTCTGATACCATGTTAGAGTTCAAGCTATTATTAGGTTTCTTTTCAATTTACTATATATCCATAACATAGATAGGATCATTGAGAAAAACAAAATCACAAGATACACAACATTTATCCTGAGAAACCCTCATGGGGGAGAAAACCCAACAAAAAAATCCTTAATATAGATAGTCAATACAATGCTAAGAGAATAAATCAAACACTAAAGAAATCCCTCTCCCAAGTAATGCGCCTCTCTCTCTTCCTTCTTCTCCAACTATAGCTCCAAACTTGTGCTCTAGATGATCAAGTGAGTGAGTGAACAAATGAGGCATTGGCCTCCTTTATTTATACAAACTGGAAAGTGTTGAAAGGAGGTGTCTCTTCATTGGCATGGCCGATTTCTCTTTCTAAGTGGTTAGAACCACTTTAATTAGCCTGGGGGCCGACTTCTTAATTTGCATATTACTTTCACAGTTTTGACCAATCCGCAAAAGGGGATTTGGTCAATTACAATGCCCGACATGATAAATCCACAAAAGGGGATTGATATAATGAATAATACATCAATAATAATTACAATACTCTTTGCAGTTACAATATTTCTACACATCCCACTCCCTACAAAGTGTCCTGGTTGTAGAAGGGACATTGGCTCTTGGTAAGGGAGTAGTGTAAGGTGGAAATTCAAATTGGTACTTACATGGTTGAGGTGTTATGTGATATAATTCCTGTGGATGTATGCCATATTATGTTAGGAAGGCCATGGTAGTATGGCAGGAAATCCATTCATGATGGAAGGAGGAACACTTGTTCCCTAGAGACAGATTGACATAAGCAAGTGATGTTTCCCTTGAAGTATGAACCAGCCAAAGAAAAACCTAGACCCAATGTTTTGTTGATGAGTGGGAAGGATATGTTGCAAGAAGTCAAGAAGAAAGAGGAGGTACATTTTTCTCTTGTTGGTAAGCCAAAGGTAATACTCGCTACTACAAATCTGGATGATTTTCCTACTAAATTTAAAGGTATGCTTCATGAATTTTCTAATATCATAGTAGATGAATTACCAAATGGTTTACCTCCTGTGAGGAGTGATGGTCTAATATGGATTATTTTCGGCACGAAATGCGAGCAAAGATATAATAAAGAAATGCATAGAGATATCGCAGATATTAAATAAGATAACATAAATTTATCAGAGATGCAACCATAAACACAGATATATAGTATTACATGATTTCTATAAATGAAATAAATGTACAAAGTCTGTACATTTATCATTGATAACCTCAATCTTGAAAAACCTTCATTTGGGCCCTCAAAATGGCCCCAGAAGTTAAAAACTGCTAAAAATAGTAAATTGCCAAAATTGCCAGAAAAATGTTTTGAGCCAGTCGAAAAAGGTGGGTGGCCACCGATATCAACCTGGATCAATCCTCCCTCCTTAGGAAGCAATGGTATCCATTGCGTTGAGTTCCCGAGGGAGAGGGAAAAGCGTTTGCTGAATCTGCATCTTGGTGAGTTGCTTGCCTTGCTGGAGACGCCGCATTGCTCAGTTTGTGGAAGTTTTTTATGAACCTGTTGAGGCTGAGGTCGTTCAACAAGTCAGGCTACATGAGAGGATGATGTGCAAGAGTAATATTTTCACTTTTCTGCAACCTTGTCAACTTGCTTCTGTTTGATAGAAGGTGCTTGGGGCGAGGCTGTAGTGGTTGCAGTGTCCTTCTGTTCTCCTTTTGAACAGATTGTGAAGAAGCTAAATTTTGCAGTATGAGATACTACCTTGTGGCATTTTTTAGGTGGAACAATAGTTGGAACTACCTCTAGTATTCTGTAGAGATGACCCCCCATAGAAACAATGACACTGCGGGGTCGAGACTCATAAACAACATGGTGATTCCACATATATGGTTGGCCCAAGAGAACATCACAGACATCCAGTGGGGAAACATCACATAATACCTCATCCTTGAAGGGGTGGATGCCATATGAAAATTGACATTATTGGCTGACATGAAGATCTCATCCTTGGTGAAGCCACCCGATGTTGTATGGCTTTTGTAATGTCCCCAAGGTCGAGCCCTTTATAAACCTGATGTATGAAACGAATTGTACATATGTGTTATAGGCTGGTGAGCCGAGTTCCTATAAGTTGTAGGGTTATGTGTTTGTTAGGCCAAGGAGCCTAAGTGTTGAAGGCTAGGAGCCTGCTGTTGTACTTGTAAGTATGCAGAATATTTAATAAAATATAAACACTGCTAGGTGCAGACCGACCACGATGAATGAGTGAAGGGGGACTGAGCGTCCACAGAGTGGGCAAGGAATTAGGGGCTGGAAGGTGGGAAAGGGGATAAGTGTTGAGCCTAGGGGGCTTAAACCTAGAAATAATATTTTAATATTATTTCAAAATATATGTGCATCATATGTTTTTATCCTAAGTCCTTTTGGAAGGACATGTGATTTCCCAAGTGGTGGGAGGAACGCATGCTGGTGGAACGCATGCAGTCCCATGGGTGACAAGTGTCAACCCTGGCGCATACACTAAAAGGTTGGGACGAGCCGTGAGAAGGGTTTCTCCTCCTCCTCCATTCAACCGGGTACGACCCTGAGTGTGAGGGGTGCGAGCTTGTCTGCAAGAGACCTCGTGCAATCCTGAAATGGGGGGGGAAAGCCTATGTTTGTTCTGCGAAATCCGTGTACACCCTCTGTTCTGAGAGCCGAGAAGATTGTGTTCGTCTGAAAAGCCAGTTCACTCCTTACCCATTCGGAACCAGGGAGTCTGTGTAATTCCCTGTGTGGATTGTTGTCACACGTTCCCAGAATCAACACCGTGAGACCTTCGCGCCATTGCTGAGCTTGTGTGAGAAGCCCGAATCTGTATTCCTGGTTGACTATGGTGGTCACGTAGTGTTGGTCTGCACGTGGCATACTGGCCAGAGTAAGCCATTGCTGAGCTTGTGTATGACCCCTCTCCAGGTGAGGGAGGTGGTTGATGCTGGAAGAGGCAGGTTGTCAGGCCTGCAAGCAACTCTTTCCAGGT
>JASDQU010194343.1:4087-19807 GCA_032191745.1 Picea mariana | reverse complement strand
ATTATTATTCCAAAAGAATATGTGCCATTTATATTATTATTCCTAAGTCCCTGACCAAGGGAAGGTGATGCGTGTTGGTGGAACGCATGCAGTCTCCAGGGCGACAAGTGTCGACCCTGGTGCATGCAAATAAAACAGTTTGGGTGGACCGTGAAGGGGGACGCTCCCTCGAATTCGAGCAAACTGCTTGAGGGTGTAGGGGCTCTGAGAAGTACGACGGACCCGAGCTCTGCAGGAAAACCTAGTACACCTTCTGAACTGAAAAACTCGTGTATACCTCCGGGTTGAACCGGGAAAACCGTGATCAATTCTGAAAGAGTCGGTTTCACCTCTATTTGAAGGGGGGGGAAAGCATGTGTTGTGTCTGGAGAATCCGTGTGCATCCACTGCCCGGGATCGAGCCTATGCGTGAGATCTCTATCCCAAAGCCGTGACCCTGAGCCATTTTTCCATTGCTGAGCCTATGGAAAAAGTCGTGTCTGTTTTTTCGTTGGTTATGTGGCCACGCAGTGGTGGACTGCGTGGGAAGTTTGTTGACCTGTGAGCGATTCTCTCCAGGCGAGAGAGTGCGCAAAGGAAGGAGAGAACTCTTGGAAGGAACCCTGTAGCTACCACAGAGCCCGGAGACTTCCGGTCCGACTTGTTGCTGTAACCCAAGGCAAGGGAGGTTAGCAGCCGAAGGACTGTCTAGGTGACAGAGAAGGTGTATCCTCCTGGGGTGGAACAGGCATGTGGGGAATGAGGGACTGTGGGCAGTGAGTGAGGGTGGTTCCTGGGAGAGAATTCCTTCCTGTGGCTGTGTGTTGTTTTCCTTGTAACCTCAACCTAACCTAGGGTTCCTTGTCTCGGGGTGGAGCTTAGTCCCAGCTCGTGGTTGACTCACTGTTGAGCTGATGAGCAGTGTGGTCTAAGGCTGGGAGGTTCGTGGAAGGCCTGTACTTGGTTGGTGGATTCTACCACTGTTAAAATATAAGTATCTGACTATGTTTTAATCACGTTTTGCATGACTCTATTGTTTATGTTATCATGATTTCCGCTGTGTATATGAATTAGTATGAAATGCTATTGATTGCTAATTATGGCAGTAACTCATATGAATACTCTGTGTAGAATGTGTTTATTTGTTTAAATGCATGGGATTTATGATACCTGTATGAGTTATGTGCCAAGTGGTGTTAAAGTTTCCTTTTTAAGAGCAATTAAGCCATGGTAGCTGAAAAGGTGCGCTACACCCTACTCTTCTTCGATTGTCATGGTTATAAAGAAAAAAGGCACTTTGCACATGTGTCCCAAATTTCAAACTCTTAACAAATTTATAAGTCAAAGATGATTTCCTATTATGGTCAATGACAATGTCTTGGATGAGTTACACAAAGCACAGTTCTTCACTAAAATTGATCTCAATTTAGGTTATCGCAAAATTAGAATGAACGAAGGAGATATTCCTAAAACTTCTTTCCACACACACAAAGGTCATTATGAGTTCTTGATGATGCCTTTTGGTCTTTGCAATGCACTTTCCACTTTATAGAGCCTTGTGAACAATATATTTCAATCTCTTTTGCATCAATTTGTCCGTACCCTCCTTGACGATATCTTCATCTACAATAAAACTTGGGAGACACATGTGGCTTAGGTCTTACAAAGCCTCTACAATCACCAATTGTTCCTCAAAAGTAGAATATTTGGGGCACATTGTTAGTTGGGAGGGAGTATGTGTTGATCCTAAGAAAATTGAGGCAATGAAAGACTAGCTTCGCCCAAAGATTCTCAAAAGTTTGTGTGGATTTCTTAGCATCACAATTTACTACAAGAATTTTGTGTAGAACTATGGTAAAATTGTACTTCCCCTCGCCACCTTGCTAAAGAAAAATTCCTTCAAATGGAATGATGTCACTAAACGAGAATTTCAATATTTAAAAGAAGTTATGTGCACTACTCCTATCCTAGCCATGCATGAATTTAGTAAGATGTTCATGTTGGAATGTGATGGACTCAACCAAGGTATTGAGGAAATGTGAATACAAGTGGGATGCCCTTTTTCCTTCACCAATAAACAATTGTGTGATAAAAACTTGGGTGGATCAACCTATGAAAAGGAAATTGTATGTTGTGTCCTTATCTAATGGGGTGTCATTTCCAAATTAAGATATCATAGTTTGAAATATTTCTTGGAACACAGGTTGTCCTCTCAAGAGCAGCGCAAGTGGGTCACTAAAATGTTTGGCTACAATTAGGAGATCATCTATAAGAAGGGAAAGGAGAACATGGTGGTCAATGCTCTATCAAGGAAGTATCTTAGGGGAATTTTGAGGTAAAAAATGGGCCTCAAAACCGAAAATGTACTATCAAAATTAAATTTAAAAGGACCAATACGATTCAAGATGATGATGTCAACCATAAGGGTAAATATTTTTGGAGGGAAAGGAAGAAAACTACTTTTTTAATCATATTTTTGATTGATGTTCTTATAGGTTTACTCAAATTTCAAGTACAAGAACTTGTTGGGTTCAAAATTAAATTTTTCATCCAACGAGTATCCACTCTCCATACTTTTGAAAGTCCCACAATGAGATAAATTGGAAATATATGGAAAATTTGTTTCTTTTTCAGATCCAATGAGTATCCACTCTCCATAACTTTGATAGACCCGCAGTGAGATAAACTAGAAATACATAGGGAAAAGGTGTTTCTTGAAAAGAAACATGTTTTTTCCATGCATTTTCAGCTTATCTCACTACGGGTATATCAAAAGTATGGAGAGTGGGTACTTGTTGGATGTAGGATTTATATTTTCACCCAACAAGTGCCTACACTTGAAATTTGAGTAAACCTGTAATGAGATAAGTCAAAAATATGATTAAAAAAAGCAATTTTAACCATTATTAGATTATTTTCCTTAGGAGACCCATTTTAGACCTCAAATTTCCCCTAATGGAGGAAGAAGGCTCCCTATTTTATAAATATATTTACCAATTCCCTATTGGCGAGCAAAGGTACATCAAGAATGGTTAGCATATGCTTAGATAATGCAAATTATCCACTAGATATAGGTGAATCCCCATGCCCATCTAAGCTACAACTTGGCAGAATGATGCATTACTCTATAAAGGGTGTATTCTTTTGGTCTTGAATTCAACTTTTAAGTCCAAAGAGTTATCTAAATTACATTCTTCTTCCACAAAAGGTCACTCTGGATTTCAGAAAACATATGAACAAATTAAGTGTTCATTCTTTTGGGAAGGCGTGAAGATAGAGACTTGTACCTTTGAAGTTTGTGAAAAAATGTGACACATGCCAAAGGCACAAAAAGGAAGTGGTGAAGCCTCTAGGAGAATTACAACCTTTATCGATTCCCGGTACATTTTGGATTAACATTTTCGTGGATTTCATTGTGGGGTTACCTAAAGCATGTAACAAATCTATCATCATGGTATCTATTGATAATCTTTCTAAATATGCTCAATTTTATGCCTTAGAACACCCATTTAAGGCCTCCTTAATAGAACATGTCTTTGTGTACAATGTTTTCTAAACTCCATGGCATGCCTAATTCAATTGCGACCAATCGTGATCCTACATTCATTAGCCATTTTCTAGCAAGAATTGTTTTGATGTCAAGGTACCCAATTAAACATCAACATCACTTTGTCTTTAATGATGCTAAGATTATGATCCCGCCACATTCCATAAACCAGATGATAAGGAAACGAATTGAATCTTGCCACTAAAAAATCCATGAGCCCCTCTTGAACATATTCCACCGACCTTTGATTCTTCCAAGACACCTTGGAATTAAATTTAATAGAAACTAAACACCAAACCTGGACATCAAAAGGGAAATGCACAAAAAGGTGTGTTACAAACTCCAAGTTTAGTTTGCAAAGAGATCATGTGTTCAGGCCAACCCAACCCCTTTTGAGACCATTGTCCCATGTGAGCATTTTTTTGTGCAAGGCTAGCCATAACACTATTTTATATTTTAGGGGACCTGACAATTTCCAATTTTTTTCCCACCACCATTCCTTTTCACCGTGGAAATTTGCTTCTGTCTGAGCATTGTAACCTATTTTAGTCATTAATTCCCCTGTTGAGGGGTTCTTCGACCAACACAGAGAATCATCCTCTTCGAAAGCTTGATAAAACTTGAGAAAATCTTACCTACAAACGTGTGCCATTCCTCAACCATCCATCTATCAAACCAAGTTATTCTTCATATTTTTATCCATGCATTCCTATCTTGCTTCGGTTCTAAGCACTTGCATCAGAGAGGGAATACATGCCTTGAGAATTTAGGGACCTAATGAGATCATTTGAAAGACTATAATCCTTGTTTTCTCTATCCCAAGGGTCGTCCCCTATCCAAACTTTTTTTTTGTTGCCAACTTTCCATATGGTCCATTCACCTACTAGCAGGAAATCTTTTATCAGTGATTTCCAAATGATGGAGTTGTATTTAGTCAACTTTCTTGGCTTCATGAACCAATCCTCCAGTGTAATCCCTCTGAGATACTTGGATGTCATCACTCGTCGTCATAAGAAAGAATTAGAAGTAAACCTCCAAAGATTTATGGCTGCGAGAGAATGGATGAAAAGAAAAATATTCTTTAAACCCCACCCACCAAGATTTTTTGGAAGAGTGATTTTGTACCACTTAACTAGAAGAATGCCATCTATTGACTTGTTTCTTGTCCAAATAAAGTGGAAGATCTTTTTTCTAATTTTGGTCAGGATCCCTTTTGGTACTTTTGCTATTGACATCTAGTAGACCGGTATGCTTTTTAGGACTGATTTGAGAAGGACTAGTCGACCTCCCTTGGAGAGCCACTTGTTCACCCCAAAACAAATTCTAGCCTCGATCTTTTCAAAATTCCATAGCTAATCGTTAAAATTATAAGATTTTGGTTTAATAAATAAACCTAGATACTTGAAACCATAATCAATTTCTCGATGAGGAAAATGAAGGGAAATATCCAACTAATTCAAAGCTTCATCAGGGATAAGAATATAAAGAAAAAATGACTTTATGAGATTAATCTCCATCCCAATTTCCAGGCGATAAAGGTATAGAATCCTTTTCAGGGCTTGGATTTCTTGAGGTGAACTTGTGACAAAGAGTAAGATGCCATCCATGAAAAGAAGACGAGAGATAACTTCATATGGGGTTATCTTAATTCCAATCAAAACACCCTTGAATCTAGCATCTTTCAAAATATTATTGAGACCCTCCGCCACAAGGAGAAATAGTAAAGGTGATAGAGGAAACCCTTTTTTGAGACCATGAGAAACTCGAAAGAAAATAGAGGAAAAATCGTTGATCAGAACTGTGAAGGATACATGTTGAATGCACCCCATTATCCAATTGACCGTAGGAAGGTTCCTATCCATTTGGAGAAGAACTAGTTTGCGGTATACCCAACTTACTTTGTCGTAAGCCTTAGAGAGATATAATTTTAAGACCATAGTCTAGATCTTCATAACTTTAATGGAATGTAAGGCCTCCTACGCAATGGCCATTGCATCATGAATTTGGAGGTTTCGTAGAAAACCAAACTATTCTTCAGAAATAAGATCACTAAGGATGGGTTTGAACCTATCGACAAGAATTTTTTAGACAAATTTATAAATTAAATTACAACACAAAATAGGTTTGAAGTTGGAAAAAGAGACTGCTTCCTTCTTCTTTGGTATTAGAGTGATGAAAGTGCAATTCAATGCCCCCGACACTTTACCCATTCTTTTAGATTCATGGACAAAATATAAAAGGTCATCTTTAAGAGGATCATAGAAACCTAAATAGAATTCCACAGTTAAGTCGTCTAGGCCTAGGATTTTCTCTAATGTCACTTCATTTATTATTATTTATTGATGTTTATTTATATATTTATGTTCATTACATTGCATATCTCTTCAAGGATTCTTTGTCCTCAAAGCATAAAAAGGTTATGTCTTCATTCTAGCTTGTAAAATATTCTCATGATTCTTGATTCTTGATTTGGTGATGGTCAGGGCATGAGACGATTTTATCTTCTAAGCATTGAGCTGAATTGTTGAATTGTGGAAGGGTCAGACCGCCCTAATCCATTTTTTTATAGAATAGTGTGGTGATGACTTATGTGGTTTAGGGGATTAGAAAATTCCACACCTAATCATTTCTTCAATATATTAGGATCTTCACTTAATTTCTCATATTGATTTCATCTTTGGTTAGTTTGTTGAATAATAAGATGACTTTTATAATTAGGATGCAACAAGGCATCCTTGAATCTTGTGTCTTATTTTTGAAACTTCATCTTTTGATACCTTAAGGAATCTGTTGGTCGATAAGATTTCAATATAAGCATACTTTTTATGTTTTATGTCAATTGGATCTAGATTGGTTTCTTTCTCCAAGGTTTGGATTTTTACATCTAATGACCTCTCTATTTCAATAGGGTCAGTCATTATTTCTTTATCGATCATTGATTCTTTGTTGGTATGTTTCTCTAACTTTTCCTATAGCAAATTCTTATCATTCTTTAACTTCTTAATTTGTGTAAGTAAGTTTTGATTATGATCAATTATGTGTAAAATTTCTTCCTCATGGCGTGTCAAAATTATTTTCAAGATCTTGATTTTCTAGCTTCTCATCATTTAACCTTTTTATTTATTCAAGCAACCTCTAATTAAGGTTCTTTAGGTAGGAACACTCTTCGTCTTTTTTTTTATACTTTCTTCTCAAGGTCTTGATTCTCTTGTTCTAACGTCTAGTTGCATTGTGTCTTATCCTTTGACTTCTTGATTTGTACAAGTAATTTTTAACTATGATATTTTATGTGAGAAATTTCATCATCTTTTTCTAGTAAGTTCTTATCAAATTTCTTCTTGAGATCTCCAATTTTCTTATATGATACTTTTTCACTTTGTTGATATTTTGCTAGTTTGTTCTCTAATTTTTTAATTTGTGATGCAAATTTCTACATTTTAACATCATTGTGATATTCCTTTGTAGTAAATACTCTCTGAAAATTTTGGCGAATAATATTTTGATTTATAAAGGTTGACAAATACTAAAACTYCATTGTACAATTAGAACATTTAGTCTAAAATGTTAAAGTTATATGTGGAATCCATAATTTGACTTATTTTTTTAATGTCTTTTAATGAGTACATCTTTATTCCACTAAGTAACAAGTGCAACAAAGTTGCTTATACTGTCTCCTAATATTTTAGTTTAATATAGTAATTATATATAGTTAAGATTCAATGCGACTTTCAAGTTAATCAATCCATTCAAGTCAAAATTTTAACAATCATTAGCTTAAGCTAAAATCTTCCCAACCATTAATGTTTAAATCAAAAACAAAATAAAAACATTAATGGAATATATAAGTTATAATCTTTTTAATACTAAGTTATAAAATGTAAATGTGCTCCACCTCTATTAAATAGTATTAAATAATTGAAGCACCTAGCTACATTTTACAACTTAATATTGAAAAGATTATAACGTTTGTCTCATTATAAAATGTCCCATTAACATTGACATCACTCATTGTTGCCTTTTACCAACCAACAATTTCAATCACTAATTATATGATACTAAACATTAATAAATCACTAATTATACGATACTAAACATTAATATATATGCACACCACCATAGCTCTATCTACTTTATAATCTTATAAACACTAATTAATAAATTTAAATTTAATTATATATAGAAATATATAAATTTAAATGTTACAGTTTTAATCACTAATTATATTATACTAAACATTAGAATATATACACATCATCATAAACTCATCTACCTAGTAATCTTTTAAACAATAATTAATAAACTTAAATTTAATAGAAATATATAAATTTAAATATGACACTAATTAATAAATCTAAATTTAATATAAATATATAAATTTAAAGCTAATTCGTACAAAAATATTACAATGTTGTAAAACTATTTAACAAGATACAAAAGTACTCATGCTCAGTCATTGCAATAAGGGTATCTATTTGGGAAAACTAAACCCTAATTAAAGTGATATCAAAAGTATTTTTGAAAAGAAAAAAAAACACAAATCTCAAATTAAAGCAAAAGTAGTGTAAAAAAAGTTAGTAAAATCAAGATCCTCCCCATTACCTAAATTTGGTACATTTCATAACAATTCTGTAAAAGTTAGAAATCAATGTGCATCTTCATTAAGGAAATGAACAAACCTGCAATAAACAGAGAGGCGGGGAATAATTTCGTGCGCATCTTCATTAGTTGAGAAAGGAAATGCATTCATGGTGTTTGGTCGTAAATTTCATTTCATTGTTGATGGGTATATTCTTCAGCCGCATAAGCTATAGTATTGTGTAAGGAAAGGTCTCGTCATTCAATGGCTACCTGAACATGCACATTACGCGGTAGTCGGCAGTTCATGCCAAATCTTTTTTGATTCATGAGCACAAAGATAAGATATGAGCAACATGATGGAATAGATCTATCAATTAATTTTAAACCTTGAATTACATGAAACTTTCCATATATAATATTCTATTAAACCCCCCATCACTACCACCCCCACCCTCATAAGACCCTGGGTGAGGAGTTTAATAGAGAAAATATAATATAATATTATGTTTTCTCTATTAAACCCCCCACCCCCACCCTCATGAGGGTGGGGCTTTTAATAAAAAAAACATAATATTGTATTATGTTTCCTCTATTAAACCCTGAACTTATTGACGAATGAGATATGAAAAAAAAATATTTTTTTATTATATAGAAAAACATTTTTTCTATATTGATGGGTATATTCTTCAGCCGCAAAAGTTATAGTATTGTATAAGGAAAGGTCTCGTCATTCAATGGCTACCTGAACAGGCACATTAGGCGGCAGTCGACAGTTCATGCCAAATCTTTTTCGATTCATAAGCACGAAGATAAGATATGAGCAACATGACGAAATAGATCTATCAATTAATTTAAACCTTGAATTACATGAAACTTCCCATATATAATATTATGTTTTCTCTATTAAACCCCTCAGCCTCATGAAATCCTAAGTGAGGAGTTTAATAAAGAAAACATAATATAATATTATGTTTTCTCTATTAAACCCCTCACCCCACCCTCAGGAGGGTGAAGTGTTTAATAAAAAACATAATATTATATTATGTTTTCTATGTTAAACCCTGAACTTATTGACTAATAAAATATGAAAAAAATATAATTTTTTATTATATATAAAAATATTTTTTTCTATATTATATGTTAAACATAAAATTTGAATCCAAATTTTTAAATCAAATGAAAAATAATGTGAAAGCCAAAGTAAACTCAACACTGCCGTGAAACTTGAATAACTCTTCAATTGAACTTTTCCCCACTTAATACTAAGGAAGATTTATCAATTTATGGTAATAAGATATATTTTGAAATAAGTTAATGTCGCATTTATAAACGGTTTACGAAGGCATGATTTTAGTGGTGGTTTCACCCTACTTTTTAACTTTTTTTTTTAATTTGAAACCCTATTCTACTGTCACGTGAATGATTGAGATTGGTGGTAGTGTCGAAAAAATCTTTGGAAATTTCAAATATATCACGTGGTTGAGGATTTGAGACTATGATATGAAATTGAGATATGTCCGGTTGACTTGACTTGCAGTTGACCCTTTTTTCTTATGGTGCTATTTTTTATTAATTTATGCTAAATATCCTAGTAATTCGGCAATGGTTTATTTGTTAATTTTGAACATCGAGCTTTAGTTCAAATGAATTTCCTCAGTATTTTTAGTGGTTGTAGTTTATTTTGTTTTCAATGTGTGAATTTTAATGGTTTTTAAGTGAAATTTTGTCTATTTGATAAAATTTCAAATTTTTTGGAAAAAATTTAGGAAAAAAAAAAAACATTTTTTCATTAAAAATTTTAATTGAAAAACTTGTAGTTTAATTTATAATTATATTTATGCATATATTTATAGTTTTTGTCTAAATATAAACATTTTTCATAAACATATAATAGGTTTTTTAAATATTTTTGCCAAATCAATTATCATGCATTTCAATCTTTTGGGTATGTTCGTTATATATGGATGATTAGTTAATAGTAACTATTTTTGGGAAAATTATGTATTTTCAATTGAAGTCGTGTAAATTTATATAGGACAAGAAAATGTTTTTAATAATTTACTTTTATTATTTTTTTCACTTCTTTCAACATGGAGGCGGTATATCATGTTATATATTAGTGTGTAGAATTTTTTCCATGTATTTTTAAAGATATTTTCTATTGTCCTTTTTGGTTGTTGTAAGTTCCCTCTAATTGATATGAAATTTTTTTTTCCTCTAAATATTCTTTCATGAGATTTTTTTTTGTTAATTATTGTTAATGATGCACATATATGACCAATAGAACGGTGTTGTCAAATTTTAAAGGTAGTAACAAGAAATTAATTTGTTATTGCCTAAAATAATGATATAATTTTTTACAAATATGGTTTGATAAGTTCTGATTTATGTGGTTTGAAAAAAAAAACATTGTTCATCCCACTTCTAATAGGTTTGTCAGGTGAATTTTTTTTTCTTCAGGACTTAATATTACTTTCCTCATTTCTATATTAAGGATGATTTGTGTCATTAAAACTCAGGATGGTAGATTTCAGCATTGGTTTACCCCTAAATGGTGAATCACTAAGAGAGTGATGATTAGGAAATCCTTGGATTTGTGGCTCCAATATTAAATCATTATACCATTTGTGATGCTTATACAAATATATTATGTTATCGTATGAATGGTTGAATTAGTGGGTACTCTCAAAGATTCTCCGTAATAATTATGACAATTTCCTATAATTTCTGACTTTCTTTGGATTTGCAATGAACTGGTTTTTTTCTTTAATGGAATTTCTAATTTTTTTAATGGCTAAATGATTGATTGTAAAATTGTGGTCAATAACCCAAAGAATAAAGAACTTTGAAAATTTTGAGTGTTTCCAAAAAGTTGTGTCATACAAGGTCTGAAAAAGGTGTGACCTACAACCTAGATTAAACTTAGATCTAATACCAATGAAATGAGAAAAGTCCATTAACTAAGGGATATCCAACATAAGCAAGATAATAGGTTGAAATTCATATAGGATCATTGATATATAAAATAATTAATCAGATATATAGTAGATTGTGTGATACAATACCATGTGATGGTATGTTTATATGCATTAACAAGTCATTATGGTTGATGCATTATATCATTTGGTTAGGACATGTCGCTTCATTTTATTATTAGTATTTATGTTTGTTTATATATTTATGTTCATTGCACTTGAATATTCCATGTGGGAACTAACAACTATCCTACAACAATTTCCTCATCTCCATCCTTGGGGACAATGCTTCTTTGTGAGGGGGAGGGAATTTTAGGGTCCCACTCTCATTCCCTTAGTTAAGGAGATACATTATTACTTAATGTATTATGGCCATCTCTATTAAACAAGGCCCAATAGGTAGTTTGAATGTGTAATCCAAAAATCTAAGGTGGCCTCAGTAAAGAAGGTCTACTAGTTAATTTTTAGAGCCTCATTAATGAAGGCCCACTAGGCGATTAGGGTTTTAGTCAATTATAAACTATCTATAATAGTAGAAGTTATGCAATTGGGTACCAAAAAGTATTTTGATATAGTATTGGAGCTCTACTCAATTTGGAGGTTGCCCCCTTGAATATGCAACTAAACATTTCTTTTTAAACATAGTTACCGATTTGATGAGAATTGTGACCTCAAAACAACAAATCTAGCTTAAAACGCCATATTTTTTGTGAAAAAATCAAAATCAGCCCTTGAATTGAATAGTGATGCTACTAGTAGCACCCTTTTTTCTTTTCGGAATTTATATTACAATGTTTTGCAATCATGGCCTTAAATGCATGTAATGTTGCTAAAAAGAACCTTAATAATCAACCCTCGAATTGAAAAGTGGTGCTACTAGCAACACTTTTTTTTTTCCACAGTTAAAATTACAAGTTTTTTGAAACTATGACATTAACAACTATTTTTGTCACAACCAAATCTTAAAATTGACCCTAGAATAAAAAAATGGTGCTACTAGTAGTACATTTTTTTTCAATGTTAAATTGCAACATTTTTAAAACCATGACCTAAAATATCACTATTGTGTTGCAAACCAAACCTTAAAATCAACCTTAAAACAGCCACTCATTTAAAGCTAGTTTATCACTTCAAACACCTTTGTTTTTTAGAGTTAAAATTTTAACACTTTTAAAATTATTTTTTTATAACAATATATATTTTTTCAAATACTTTTTTAACAACATTTTCAATATACTATAAATAATGTTATGACAATATTGAAAAAAGGAGTTTTAAAAATCTTCATATGCTTGGTCACATTAACAACACATTAACAACAATGTTTACATTGAAGAATCTCACAAATAAATTTTTCTTGTGGAATCTTCTATGTTTGTATTATGGGTTTTTTCGGGGGTGGTGTAGTTTCCTATGATGATTTCGGAAATTATTAGTAATTTAATGTTTTTTGAAGTTTAGTTTTTTGGTACTTTACCATGAGCAATATCCACACTTACACGTCAAAATGACTAAACGATAATTTTTTTCTTGTGGAATATCTTCAATGTCTATATGAAGAGTTATTATATTTTTGTGTTTATTATGATAAACACCAATAACTTTCTCTTTTAAACTTCAATATACTTCATATTATATAACATAATATGCTAAACTAGAGTATAGTATTTATTATTAAATCCTGGTTAATCTTTATTAAATCCTTTATATTATATAATATAGTATTTTAAACTATAGTATTTATTATTAATGTAAGATTTAAAGAGTTATTATTTTTTTTAATTTACTATGATAAACATTAATATTTTTTCAAACATTTTTCATAGCTTAATAATGTAGACAATTTTCTCGAACATTTCTCATATCAAATATAAGGGAAAATTTTAGGGGCTAAATTTCGTTTATGGGTTAATTTTCCATGTTTTTCCCAAAAAAATATTTGTCATTCTAAAAATTATTCACCTAAATTCTATAGGACAAAATTATTTTACCTTAAAAATCGCCAAAATTTTATAAAAAAATATTAAATCTTTAGAAATTTGAATATTTTAACAAAAATATCATCAAACATTTATAGTTGATATATAAAGGACCAGTAAAATTCGTCAAAGTTTCTACATTTTAAAATAAATTTCCATCCTTAAAATTATCCCGAACCAATACAGTGACTTATGACTTATCAAAAAAACTAAATTTATAAGTCAATTCAAAGTATAGTCATGGAACTTTAAGATGAAATCGTCCAACCTGAAAGCTTGATGATTTCCCTTAAAAGATGAATCATGTTTCTAAATTTTGTATGATTTTATTTCACTTTTAAAGCATTTCTTAGGTATCAACTAGATAATATCTTAGGAAGATTTCAATGGTATGGACACTAATGTATTTTTTATCCTCGGTTTTGTGATTTGTTTTTTCAACTTTTTATGTATGTGAATCTATAAAAGGGGAAGCATGTATAGAATTATTGAAGAGTGTGTGTATGCCTCTTATTGATAGGAAGGAACATAGAAAGGGTTCTCAGTAATTTTAGTATTGTTATTTTTTCAACATATTAAAATGTAATTCTTTTCATTTTTAAGATTTTTTTTTAAAGAAAAAATACATTTGTATTATATAAAATTTTAAATTAAATTATATATAATTAAATATTGTAAAATTTAATAATTTAGTTATTATTATTTATTTTTTTAATTGATTTTCAAAATTTAATTAAAAAAATTCATAATCTTGAAAATATGTATTTCTCTCAATTAGTTTTGTATTATAAAAATTATAGGAAGTTTTTAAACTTCTTCTATTTTCAAAGTTTAATAGGAGAAAAAAAAGGCATAATCGACCTAGAAAGTATTTATACATAGTTCTACACTATATAAGTCATAAGTCATAGGAAAAATAAAAATGGAAATGTCACGGAGGTTAAATAATAATAAAAAATGATGTTGCACGATAGGAAGATGATGAGAAACAATTTTGTAAAGACGATGATCCGAAATCGGATTCAGAAGCCTGTTAGGGCTTGAAAAATGCTCAAAAATGAAAGTGCTCGGAATCGGACGAAACCAACACCATTGTGTCTAGCTCGTCTTCCTGATTCCAGTGGTATATTTACTTTGTCAAACGGAGTCCGTATGGGGAAGATATCGCTTTCTGTCCGCCAAGCCAAACAGGCAAAATTTTTGGATGCTGACTGTACCTATCCGTACAGTCCATACAGGACACGTGTCAGTCCGTACAAGACACGTGACAGGTCCGTATAGGACACATGGCAGCATTAGGAGACGACACGTGGCAACCTCAGGCAGTGACACGTGTCAGGCAGATTTGGCGTTTTTGGTGCCCGGTTGGACCAATCCCGAGGTGACACGTGTCACCACTGGAAGGGTGACACGTGGCACGGATGACGTCAGCAGATGACGTGGCTCGAGTGACGTGGAAGTTGACAGAGCGTACGGCTTCCGACGTGGCGATGACGTGGCAAGGCTGACTGGGCGTACGGCACTGAATACGTGGCAGACATGTGGGCGAATCAGAGTTTGACATGTGGCGTGTTCTGGTTGGGTTTTAAGGTGCCACGTGGCCCAATCACGGGCTGCCATGTGGCACCGTTTGATTGGCTCGTTGGTTTGTTTTATAAAATTTTGTTTTGGCTCGGCTGGGAGGGTCGAACCCGTGACCTCCCGGGAGCGAATGAACTAGCGAATTGGGCTAACCATGTGGCCGGCGGGTGGTGCTTGCAAAGCATTTGGCCGGAATTCTATTTGTTTTGGTTCAGTTGTTTGACCGGCGGCAAAAAGGGTCGGGGCTTAGCCCCAACCCTCGGCGCCAACTATATGACCTCGCCACATAGCCAACAGCGTGGGCGGCCCACGGACCTCGGCGGTTACCACGGGAGTTAGCACGGTTATGGTTTGGTTTTTGAACGGTTATACAACGGTCACCCGTGGTCATATGACTATCCACCATAGGACCGGGAGTCGAGACAACGGAGCGTGCGCAAATAGGGGTGGCCCGCGCTAGCGCGTGGCCACATGGCCACCCCATACGACCTTGCCAAAAGGGGCCGCGCCCAGGAGAAGGGGATAAGCCCGGGTTTATAACCATATTATATAGTTTTGAAAGTGGTTTTTAACAATGTTTAGCCCATTTTTAATGCAATTAAGCCTATTTTGGGAGTTATTGGGCATTTTTAGAGCCTAAATTCGTGGAGGAAGTTGGAGATGGATAACCAACTTCCCAACTATTTAACAAAGGCCATTTTAGGCCAAGTGGACAAATTTTGGAGAGCAATCAGAGCAGAGATGTTGAGGCAAAGCCAAGTCAAAGCCAGTTTGAGGCAAGGAAGCCGTTGAGGAGGAGATGTTGTCGGACGATTTCTGAGAGCTCCGGACATCCGTTTCGCGTGCCGTCTTTTGTGCATGGTTCTAGAGATCTGGGCGAACATGACCAGATCAGTCTGGAATCCATTTGGCATTGTAATGATGTACCATTGAGCTTTCGAACAGAAATAAAGAAGCCTCCCCCACAGAGAAAAGGCCCGGAGACGTAGGCAAAGTTGTGCCAAACTCCGTTATCAACCTGTGCATTATGGTTTGTTGTTTTTCATTGCTTTTCAGATCTGCAAATATGTTAATGGCTGTA